>CABHPP010120108.1:0-46110 GCA_902168425.1 Peromyscus attwateri
GGTTTGCCTTTATATGTTACTTGGTCTTTCTCCTTTGCAGCTCTTAATATTTTTTCTTTGATCTGTATGTTTAATGTTTTGATTATTATGTGGCGAGATGACTTTCTTTTTGGATCCAGCCTATTTGGTGTTCTGTAAGCTTCTTGTATCTTCATAGGTATTTCTTTCTTTAGGTTAGGAAAGTTTTCTTCTATGATTTTGTTGAATATATTTTCTGTGCCTTTGAGTTGGTATTCTTCTCCTTCTTCTATCCCTATTATTCTTAGGTTTGGTCTTTTCATGGTGTCCCAGATTTTTTGGACGTTTTGTGTTACGACTTTTTTATCTTTAGTGTTTTCTTTGACTGACGAATCTATTTTCTCTATTGTGTCTTCAGTGTCAGAGATTCTCTGTTCCATCTCTTGTATTCGGTTGGTTATACTTGTTTCTGTAGTTCCTGTTCGTTTAGTCATGATTTCTATTTCCAGCATTCCCTCAGCTTGTGTTTTCTTTGTTGTCTCCATTTCTTTTTTCAGATCTTGGAATGTTTCTTTCATCTGTTTAATTATTTTTTCTTGGCTTTCTTTGCTTTCTTCCAATTTTTTGTTTGTTTTTTCTTCCATTTCTTTAAGGGAATTTTTTATTTCCTCTTTAAGGAAGTTTTTTATTTCCTCTTTAATGGAGTTTTTCATTTGCTCTTTAAGGGAGTTTTTTATTCCCTCTTTAATGGAGTTTTTCATTTCCTCTTTAAGGGAATTTTTTATTTCCTCTTTAATGGAGATTTTCATTTCCTCTTTGAGGAAATTTTTTATTTCCTCTTTAAGAATATTTTTTATTTCTTCTTTAAGGGCCTCTATCATCTTCTTTAAGTCATTTTTAGGATTAATTTCTTCTGTTTCTTCTGCCTTGGTATGTCCAGGACTTACAATTGTAGGGTCGGTAGGTTCTGGTGTTGTCATATAGGCCTTTATGTTGTTGCCTGTATTTTCCCGCTGGCGTCTACTCATCTCTTTCTCTGCTCAGTGCAGATGGTGTGAGACCCTAACCCTTCAGGCTTACACCTCTAAGCCTCAGAAATGAGAAACTTCAAGCACCGGGAAATGAGAAACTAAAAATCTGGTTCTCTGGGCAAGCTGACCACCCCTGTTCTCAGTCTGTGAGGTGTATGCTTACGATTCTGGTGCTCTGGTTCGGTGGTTGTGTGGTCTTAATAAGTTCTTTTGAGAGCTTCTTGAAATACAGGATCCAAAGACACCTCTTACTCCGTGGCTTGCTGTATAGCTGGGTGGCTGGCCCCTGATGTCTTCCTCCTTCTCTGGCTCCTCGATCCTTCAGGTTCCTACGAGCACCGAGGCGTCCTCCCTAGTTGCCTCTGTAGCCACAGCTACACTGATCCCTGCCACGGAGCTCAGGTCTTGCAGGGCGCTGCGCTCTCCACTAGTTCCCAATTGAGAAGCAATCAGCAAGGTGATTAACATCCACTGTGCGGGTACAGGTGTCCCTGATCCTTGTAGCTCCTCTTCTTGCGTTCACCCGGCTCTGTCGCGCCCCAAAGGGTCACCCAGGGAGCCCCCGGCCACTGCTCCTTCCCTGTGCTCGCCACGACCATGCCGCTCGTACCGCGCCTCTCACCTGCAGGCCTGGGGAGACCACTTGGGAAGGATCGATCCAAACCGCGGATTCCCGAGGAAGGCAGAGAAACTCTGATGCTCTAGCCAGCTTTTCTTAACTTAAATTAATCCTTCTATCTTTTTTCTCTGAGCTTTTATCTTTCACTTTTTCTGTATACCTTTTTTGACGTCTTTCTCTGTGGCCCTGTTCCTCTTACTTCCACATCAGTTCATCATCCTATTTTGCTCTCACACACGGCCCACCAGCGGCAGCTGCCATCTTGATTCCAGATTTTCTTTAAAACAATAAAGCCAAAATTTTTAAAAAATGAATGAAAAACTCAGGAAGTGAAATAAAATGCTCATAGGTAAACCTCAAAAAACAGATTAAAAGACATAGAAGAGAGAATTCCATGTCTTTTAGACGTGGTAGAAGAAGTGAATCACTCAGTCAAATAAAACATCCAGTTTCAAAACATCAAGGAAATCTGGGACAATGTGTAAAGACCAAACCTATGAATGACTGGAACAGAATAAGGGGAACAAATCCAGATTATAGACATAGAAATATTCTTAACAAAATATTAGAAAATATACCCAATCTAAAGAAAGTGATGCCTCACAGAAAAGGGAAGCATATTGAACACTAAATTGAGATGACTAGAAAAGAAACTTCCCATGACACAATAATCAAAGTACTAAATGAACAGAACAAAGAAAATAAATGATATTAAAAGATGCAAGGGGAAAATATCAACTCAAATATGAATGTTGAGATTTTAGAATAACTCCTGACTATTCAATGGAGCTCAGAAAGCTAGAAGGATCAGGATTCCTGTCTACTAGCTCCAAAAGAACACCGAGACCAGCCCGTACTACTGCACCAAGCAAAACTATGTATAGTAATAAACAGAGAAAGAAAAAATGTTTTATGATTAAAAACAAATTTAAACAATTTAAGTCCAACAGTCTAGCTCTACAGACGGCACTAGAAGGAAAACTTCTTTCAGAAGAGAGTTTGCAGCCAGCCTGGTATATATAGTATGTTTTGGGATAGCCATAGCTACATAGAGAGACATGCCTTAAAAGAAAGGAAGAGAGAGAGAGAGAGAGGAAGAAAAGAAGAAAGATAAAGGATGAAAGAAAGAAAGAAAGAAAGAAAGAAAGAAAGAAAGAAAGAGAGAGAGAGAGAGAGAAAGAAAGAAAGAAAGAAAGAAAGAAAGAAAGAAAGAGAGAAAGAAAGAAAGAGAAAGAAAGAAAGAAAGAAAGAGAAAGGACACAAATTAACAGATTGGATTAGAAAACAGGGCCCATCTTTCTGCTCCATCCAACAAATACACCTCAGTACCAAAGACAGACATCCCTTAGGTGTAAAGGGATGATAAACACTATTCTAAGAATAATAGAACCAAGAATCAAGAAGGTGTTATTTTAATATCTGAAAAAACAGACTTCAAACCAAAACTACTCAAAAGAGAGAAGGAAGTATACTGCATACTCATCAAAGGAAAAATCAACCATGAGGATATTGTAATTCTCAACATTTATGTGCCCAACACAAAGACATGTAAATTGATAAATGAACCACTACTATAACTAAATAATCATATATTGACCCTCACAGAAAGATAGTGGGAGACTTCAGTACCTCATTCTCATCAATAGACTGGTCATCAGAGCAATGCAACTCAAAGAAACACTGGAGGTAAATAGCATTCTAAATCACATGGATCTAATAGGCATCTACAGTCCCAAACACTGAAGACTATAATTTTTTTCTTCATAGACCCAAAACCACAGGACACAATGAAAGCACTTCTAAGATTCTAGTTCATAGCACCAAGAGTTTACATAAATAAATACCCAGAGGTATATCGTACTCATAACTTAATAACACACTTGAAAACTCTAGAAGAACAAGAAATAATACCAAAAATTAGTAGAGTGGAATAAATAATCTCAGTGATTAAACCAATGGAAATATAAAAAATAAAACAAAAACAATACAAATAGTTAAGAAACAAAGATTTAGTTCTTTGAGAAAAATCAACACAATTGACAAACATTTAGCAAAACTAACCAGAATGCAGAGAAGTAGAATCCAAATAAACAAAATTAAAGATGAAATGGGAGAAATTAAAACAGAAATGCAGGAAATTCAGAGAATCATAAGGACAATTTTTTGAAGATCACTATAAGACCAAACTGGAAAACTTAAAATAAATCAATAAATTTATAGCCTTCTTTTTATATATGACATCATGAATCAAGATTAAATAAATAATTAAAACAGACCCATAGCCCCTAGTGAAAAATTAGTGACTAAAAACTTTCAACCACAATATGAAGACCAGGGCACCATAGCTTCAGTACAGAATTCTACCAAACCTTCATAGAACTAACACCATTACTCCTAATTTTTTTCCTCAACATAATAATTGTCCTGATAAGTTTATGCCAACTTGATACAAATCAGTATTTGGGGAGAGGTAATTTGACTTAAGGAAATGCACTTACAATATTGGCCTGTGGGCAAGGCTATGGTGCACTTTATTGATTGATGACTGAAGTGTAAGTACTCAGTTCTTTTGTGTGCATCCTGCTGTGGAGTAATCCTTCTGTACACTGTGAAAACGGGTTGCTCTCATTATTAGAAAAACACTGATTGGATGATAGCTAGGCAGGGTTTTGGGGGCAGAGAGAATACTGGGAAGAAGAAGGGTGGAGTCTGAGGATTCTCCAGCCAGACACAGAAGAAGCAGCAGGGGAAGTTCAAGATGAGATAACTGAGCCTTAGAGCCACACATTGATTAACAGAAATGGGTTAATTTAAGTTATAAGTGCTAGCTAAAATCAAGCCTAAGCTATGGGCTGAGCATTTATAATTAATAATAAGTCCCTGTGTGGTTATTAGGCAGCTGAATGGTGAGACAGAAAAATTCAGCCTGAGCTGGTAATCCTCAGTGTCATAAGAAAGAAGAATGAGCAAGCTGTGAGGAGCAAGCAAATAAACAGAATTCCTTCATGGTCTCTGGATCACTTGCTACCTCCAGGTTCCTTCCCTGAATTCCTTTGATTATGGACTATATATAATACAGTAAACTCTTTCCTCCCAAGTTGTCTGTGGTGATGATCCTTTTCCAGGACAATAGAAACTCGAAATAATACTGAAATTGGTAGCAGAGAGTGAATTATTCCTGTGACAGACCTGACTGTGTGTTTAGGAGAGGATGGTCATAGCATTTGAACTTTGGCCTGGAAAAGCAATTGAGTGTTCAGAGCTCAGTGGGCTTTCTGGTGGAGCTTAGAAGATAATGCTGAGAGCAGTGCAGATGATTGCTTATGAAATTTCAGAAGTTTTTAAGAGATCTTTAAATGCTTGATTGGGGCCATTTATGTGATATTTTTAAATTAAGAAAATGTGGTTCTGGTGAGCTGAACCTAAAGAATTGACTGTAATTAATGAGAGTAGACCAACTAAAGTAAAACCCTTGCTTTGCTGAGATACTGGTTAACTGGGGCTGGAGAATCAGCTTTGATATAACAGAGACCAGCATCACTAAGACAGACCTCCTAGGAAGAATTTCTTCAGGATCAGCACAGAGAAGCTCTGGTCCTGAGCCAGCCAAGACTTAATCTCATGCTGGAAGCTGACTTGGTTGTGTTAGAGTCATCCAGATGGTACTGGTTTTAAAATTATGAAGGCATAAACAGAACCAGCTGATGTTTGTCACCATGTGGCAGGGCTAGAGTCCTTGAAAAGAGGCCATTAAAGGGCATTGCTAAATGTGCAGGCTCAAATAAAATGAAAGACCTGGAATTGAAGGATTCACAGAAAGACCCAGGTGGTATTGGTTTTGAAGACATGAAGATGTAATGGGGAGCAGCTAAAGCTAGGTTTCATGTGGAAGGGC
The DNA here is from genome assembly GCA_902168425.1 of Peromyscus attwateri. NCBI lineage: Eukaryota > Metazoa > Chordata > Mammalia > Rodentia > Cricetidae > Peromyscus > Peromyscus attwateri. The sequence continues at coordinate 5,504 of CABHPP010120108.1, forward strand.
TAGGGTCCCTGAAGGGAGGCCAGAAGTGGCTTTTGGGGAAATTGTAATCTGTGGTGGTATTGTGTTCCCCAAAATATTGTGCACCCTAATAAACTTATCTGGGGTCAGAGACAGAACAGCCACTAGATACAAAGGCTAGAAAATGGTGGCACTCACACCTTTAATCCTAGCACTCCAGAGGTAGAAATCCCTCTGGATCTCTGTGGGTTCAAGGCCACATTTGAAAGAGCCAGGCATGGGGACACACGCCTTTAATCCCAGGGAGTGATGGTAGAAGGCAGAAAGATATATAAGGAGTGAGGACTAGGAACTAGCAGCATTTGGCTGGTTAAGCTTTCAGGCTTCTAGCAGCACAATTCATTCAGCTGAGAAGCCATTCGGATATGAGGACACAGAGGCTTCCAGTCTGAGGAAACAATACCAGCTGAGAAGTTGGCCAGGTGAGGTTAGCTGTGGCTTGTTCTGTCTCTCTGACCTTCCAGTGTTCACCCCAATACTTGGCTCCGGGTTTGTTTTATTAATAAAGACCTTTTAAGATTCTGCTACAATTATCCAGTTACAGAGTCCCTAGCATTTTGGAGATGCCAGTGCCACAGTATAGCAGGAAAGACAGCAGAATCCAAGGTTTGGAGCTAGCCTGGGTCTAAGAGACAAGCTGTGTGAGCTGTAGCAAGTCATATGGAGCATAGAAGATAGTTAATGAATTCCAGATGTCTAACACTGAGCTTTTTAAACTATTGGACATCAGCTTTGAGTTTTTCTGATTTTAGCTGTGCCTTTGTTCTTTCTTCCTGGAGTAAGAATTCAACTTATTTTTGATTTTCCAGAAGCACACAGTTCAGAGAGTTGGAATTTTAGACAGACTGTAGATGTTTTAGAGAATTTGAGTATTTTAGAGGCTTTGCATATTTTAGGTATGTTGAATATCTTAGAAAGACTTAAACTTTGAATATTTTAAAGAAATTGAACATTTAAAGACTTTGAATTGTAAGTACTGGTTGACTTTTAAACTTTAGAATTTTTTGTAATGTCTTATATATATTGACCTATCTTGGGGATAACAAGAAAGGAAAGGTTATGGTTTAATAATGTTCTTGTGTGTCAAATTGACAAGAGAACAACTTCACTGACCAGTTTTATGTAAAATCAACACAAGCCAGAGACAGAGTTATCTGGAAAGGAGAAACTTGTATTCAGAAATTTTCCCCAAAGATTTGTCTGCATGTTTTCTTTATTGATAATTGTTATGGGCATAGCCTTCCCTTCATGTTTATCGTATTTATAGGTACTGTAATTAAGACACAGAAGGAACATTTCCGAATTGTAAGTAAAAAGCCCAGTACCAAGAATGGGACTTTTTTAATCACTAGCGAAAGTGTTAGAATAGACTTCTCCAAACATAATCAATAGTCATTGCTATTTGTTACCCTTAAAAGTCTAACAGTAAGGTCCTGTTGCTGAATACACCACTTACTTATTTCATTGAACATGGAAAAACTGAGTTCATGCCCAAGTAGAAGCTTAATTCCTATTGAAAAGCATTTATATTTCCTGACAGTATATTACATACAACAGAGGAGAAAAATAATCACTATCAGTCAGCTACAAACCTTATGACCAACAATAGAGACCTGTCCACACAGAATACTGATGTAATCATAGCATAAATATTATTGGAGTAACCAACCACTTTTTGATTGAATTTAAGACCCACTGCTAAAGTGGCCAAGAACTTGACATGGATAAGTCATAGGCTAGGGAAAAACCTAAGGAAATGTAATTATAAAAGAAACATACTACTAAAACGACTCTAAAAAGCATAGTACCATACCCATAGATCAGTGCATTGTTCAACCTCATCAGAGCTGCTGCTTCTTTCAGTACATGGGAGTTAACACAGAGACCCACAATTGGACAATGTGCAGGCAGATTTTGAAGCACTCAATCATAATTTGGATGTCTTCACCAAACTACTCCATTCAAATCTCAGGCATTGATATGGAAGACTAGGAAGAAAGATTGTAATAGCCAGGGAAAGTGTTTACCCTAATGAAACTGTCTTGCAGATAGATACAAAGGGGCTGAAACACATGAGCTCACAGTCACTGTGGCAGTATACACCAAACCTTCACAAATTCAAACCACATAGAGTCTCAGAACTGAAAAGGGGGAGTGGACACAGTATCCCACCCCTTATCAAGAAGATATCTTCAAGTGATTCTTGTTGCAAAAGGGAAAATCAGTTTTTGCCAATGGAGTGACACTAGATACATCAAATATACCCCACAGCAGGCCCCACGCCAGGAGTAGTTGACTAACAGAAAACAGACTCCATATTTTGCATGTGGTTTTGTTTTGTTTTGGTACTTTTGTCTTATTTTTTGTTTGTTTTGTTGTTGTTTATTTTAATTTTTGTTTGAGTTTGTGTTATTTTTTGAGGTTTATGTTTTACTTTGAGAAAAAGCTTGCAAAAGAACCTGAAGTTGGGCTTTTAGGGAGATGGGGAGGATCTGGGAGGAGTTGGTGTATGAGAAAGAATACGAACAATATTGTATAAAATTTTAAATAAAATGTGTAAATAAATATTTTTAAACATGTTTTATTCCTTCCTTTCCCTTTTCTCCATCTAACCCTGCCTATGAACCTCTTTGTTCTCTTTCAAACCTGTATAGAGATTAAGTTTGTTTAAATGATATAGCCCTCATAGTAGCATGTGTTTGACTACCTAGTCCCAAGGTGTGACTTTATTGGAGGAAGTGTGTCACTGAAGGTTTCAGAAACTCAAGTCATTCCAGTTGTACCTCTCTCTTCATTGTGCTTGCTGCTCTAGATAAAAGTACTAACTCACTGCTCCACACCATCTCTGCCTGCCTGTTGACATGCTCCCTGTTATGATGGTCATGGATTCAACCTCTGAAACTGAAAAATTAAATGTTTTGTTTTACAGTTTGTTTTGCTTAATGTGCTTTGTCATGACAATAGAAGAGTAACTAACACATAAGTGGGTACTAGGAAGTGGTATATTTCTGTGAGAAGCCTGACTATGTAGTTCTTTTGGAGAAATGTGAAAACTCGGGGACTTTGTATTAGAAAAGTGGTTGAACATTAAGAGCAAGGAGGTCATCCTAGAAAGAGCTAAGGACAGAGTAGTACAGAGAGCAATGTAGACTATGGAGGGACAAGTGAAAAAGTGTCAGAAGGGAAGAATATTAAAAACTGGGTTAGAGACCATTCTTGTCATATTTGGAAATGAATATGGTTGATTGTTGCCCTTGTACTAAGAATCCGATTTAAGCTAAATTGAAGAGATTTAGACTAATTTCATTTGCAGAGGAGATTTCAAGACCGCTTACATTGACTCTGCTGAGTAGTGATTAGTGAACACTTTTATGCAGACATACAGTGAAAAAGAGGAAGTGGGGCAAAATGAAATGCAAAGTGTAGAGTTAAGAAAGAGAGAACCGGAAGTATAATGCTGGAGTTAAAAGAATGTCCAAATGTTATAAGAACTAAAGGGAGTGGTGTCCTAAGGTGAGACTCCAAACACCTAATCCTTCAACCTGAGAAAAGAAAATGTCTAAGAAGTTTTCTGTTCCTAAAGAGCAACAACAAAAAGTTTCTACAAGTATAATTCAAGGAGAGGGCCAGATTCTATCATAAGTGGGCAGCGGAATTTGGTAACATTAACCATATGTCAGTTTTGGTTTTCAAGTTACAAAGGACACAGCAAAAAAGGGATTGTGTAATTTTCCTCTGCAGTTTAAGAGATCCTCTGAGGCAAGGCCTGTGGCTAGGGAGTCCTACATGGTGGCCCAGAGACTCCATTGTCTGAAGCTGTAAAGGTGAAGCCTAGAATTCACTGGGCACCCAAAAATGTTTGAGATGTGTTAGCTATGGGGTGTTTGCCAAGGAAAGCCACAGACAGGGAGTGGAGCCATCCTAAGAGAGAGAAGTGTGTTTTAATCAGTAAAACTGGGAGGCTAGAGCCATCTAAGCCCTTTGACATAAGGTTTTGTCCTTGCTTTGGTCTTGTATTTCCTCACTGTGCCTCCTTTCCTCCCTTATGGAATAGGAATGTACATTCATTATATATTGGAAGTATGTATTTTGCTTTTTTACTTCATAAGGGATTACAATTAAGAGATTACCTTGAGTTTCAAAAGAGACCATAGACTTATACGAGTCTGTAGACTTAATTACGGAGAGTTTTGAAGTTGGATTAAGTCATTTTGTACTATGATATGGCCACAAGCCTATGGCACCGAGGTAGTGGAATGTGGTACTTTGGATGATATGGTCTCTATTGTCGCATATATTTGATTTCTTGGTCCCCAGTTTTGGAACTGTTAGGGAAGGAGGTATGACCTTGTTGGAGATGTGTCACTGAGTGTGGGCTTTGACCTTTTAAAAGCCCATGTCATTCTAATTGGCTCTTTCTCTGTCTCATGGTTGTTATACCAACATGTAAGCTCTCAGATTCTGCTACAATGCCATGCCTGCCTGCCTGCTTCTGTGCTCCCTGCCATGATGGTCATGGACTTAACTTCTGAAATATAAGAAAGAGACTCCCATAAATCCCTTTCTTTTATAAATCACCTTTGTCCTGATATTTTGCCAAAACAATTGAAAAGTTACTAATACATAGATACAAATATGTATGTATATATGTATATATGTATATAAATATACACACACATATGTATGCATTCCTAAATGCATAAGTATAAGCTACTCAATCCACTTAAGTTTACATATATGTATATGTTTTGAGAGCTGACACTTGGTATTAGATAAGAAATCTGGTGGCTCTTCACTGAGGAAGACTATTTCTCCTGCTCTCAAGCATGCCTGTTGCCTATAGTTCCTTTGTCTACTATTGAGGCCTCGTGCGATTTTCCACTTTCATATTATCATGTCTATTGGTATTATACCTGTCTGGATTTTGTTTAGGCACTCATGTTGATAATATTTTATGAATGTAGCTTATTTGACATTTCTAGGAAACAAAATAGCCTGGCAAAGTTATTATTCTGGATCTTACAATTCTTCATCCCCCTCTTCTACTATAATCTCTCAGCCTTAGGTACAGGAATTGTTTTGTACATGTATCAATTTTAATAATGTGTATATGTCTAATAAAGTTTATGCACATGATTGCAGTGCCCACAGAGTCTATAAAAGGTTATTAGATTCCCTGAACCTAGAGTTACAGGCAGCTATGACCTGCACTTAGGTTCCCAGGAAGAACTTTACACTATTAATCATTGAACTATCTCTCTAGCTCCTCTCTCAGCATACATTAAAAATTAAACTTCAACCACATTTGGCTTATTCAGCATTTAATCTTCAGAATCATGTATAGAACCTAAGACACTTGTCATGAAAATTTAATAAATAATTAATTAAAGATGAAATTATTTCAGTGGTCCTACTGCAGCCAGGGTCTGTGCTGATGTCCCATGGCTTGAGTTGCCTTTAAGGGCCATGCTGATTCCCTGGGTCTGGGTTGCTACCTGGGGTCATGTTGGTATCTGAGGGCTGTGCTGCCACTGGGGGATCTGAGTGGCCTTGGCTGCTACCTGGGGCCATGGTGACATCCAAACCTGAGCTGCTACTGAGGACTATGTCTGGGTCCATAGTCCTACTGCAGCTGGGGTCTGTGTTGAAGTCTGTGGCCCATGTTGCCTCTAGAAGTCGCACAGATGCCAGGGATCTGGGTTGCAACCTATGGCTCTGTTGGAGTCTGAGGGCCATGCTGCAACTGGGGCAATACAGATCTGAGTAGTCTGCACTGCTGTCTGATGCTGTGCTGGCATCTGGGCCAGGGCTGAAGTTGGGTTTCATGTCTTAGGCCATGTCCCTGCTGCAACCTGGGTCTATGTTGATGTCAGAGGCTCCTGTTACCTTGGAAGGCCATGCAGACATCCAGGATCTAGGGCCATGTTAGTGTCGAGGGGCGCACTGCATCTAGGGCCATGCTGATCTGAGTTACCTGCACTGCCATCTGGGGTGATGGTGACATCGAGACCCCGCTGCTGCCAAAGACAATGTCTGGGTGTGTGGTCATACTGCGGCTGGGATCTGCATTGAAGTTTGCGGCCCATGTTGCCACCAAAGATCACACAAGGATGCCTGGGGTTTGGGCCACAATCTCACAATCTGTGGCCATGTTGGTGTCTGGGGACCATGGTGCCCTGGAGCCATCCTGATCTGAGTGGTCAGTCCTTCCACCCAGAGCCAGGATATCATCAAGGCCCAAGCTGCTGCGGAGGGCCGTGTCTTGGTCCATGGTCCAGCTGCAGCTGGGGCCTGTGTTGATGTCTGGGGCCTATGTAACCTCAGGGGTCCATGCATGATAAAATCAGAGGGCCATGCTGAGCCGGCCCCACCCTTCACTGGCACTGAGAAATCTGGTCCTGTCTCTCGCTGGACACTGCAGTAGAAGAGCTATTTCCTGCACTCAGGAGAGATGGCTCCCACCCTTCACCACAGGTGCGGGAGAACAGATCCTTATGGCATGGTTGTGATAGAGCTGGCTCTGCCCCCTTGCCTGAGTCTGGTGGCCCCAGTGGCTCAGACTGACCAACTCAGCTACCACCCATGCCCACAGTCAGGCCTTGGGTTGGCCCACCCTAACATCTTCCCCATCTAGGGTCTGCTGGATGTCATGAAGGGGCTGGTCCTGTGGAATGATATCCGCAGGATCTTCATGACTTGAGGTGACCAGGAGTTTCAGTAAGTATCGAGTGATGATGGTGTGCGAGAAATCAGAGGGCTTGAACCAGACCAATAACTCATTGCAATGAGCATTTGCTAGTAAAACTGATTGGACAAAAAGGGTATACTGTGTGACACACCACTCCCAATGCCACCAAGATGAATGAGGGGATATTGGAGAGACAGGAACGATTGAGAAAGGAACAGGGTTTTTTGTTTGTTTTGATTTGTTCTTGTTTTTGTTTATTTGACTGCTTTGTTTTGTTTTGTTTTTGTTTCTTAATTTTCTTTGGGGAGCACTTCACAGGTGAGGGGAGGATATGTGGGGGTACTGGGAGGTGAGTGGAATTGGGGTACATGATATGAAATTCCGTAGAATCAATAAAGAAATTCTAGTTTTAAAAAAGATGAAATTATTTTTGTATATATTCTCCACTGCTATAGTATGTTTTACATATGTGAACATTATATCATTGAACCAAACAATGCTATTATTCTTCCAGTGCACTGTATTTTATAAGCATTAAAGGTAAAGAACTATACTCAGAAATTTAGTAAACAATATTCTCAGCATCTAAAAGTATCATAACCTTAGCCCTCTACAAAACTGAAATGTTATTTTACATCTGTACCATATTGCAAGTTTTCTTTACAGTATATATTCTTCAACAAACAATTACTGACTTTGATGACATTTTCCATTTATGCCACATCTCATCAATGTGTTTTTATCCTAGGAACTTTCTTGATGCTCAAGGTCTGAAGATATGCATTCTAATTTTTGTGGATTTTAATTGACCTTCATTCTGTTCTTTAACATGCACTCACACATTTATCCCCTCCTCAAATAAGAACCTGTATTTTCTAGCATAATTTCATAAACTGTGGATAAAATAGAACTAAATGTTCTGTGACTGGATGGAGCAGTAATTACCTTGTATTTAGGGAACTAATTCTGAAGCACAATCCTCTCTGATAGGTTCTTCCTCTGAGGAGGAAAGTGTACAATAAAAATTAAATGATACCAGACATTCTGAGGAAGATAGAAACCAGAATTATCTTTCTGGACCTCTCTTCCCACATTAGTCCATCTCCAAACCATCATTTATGTAAGAAATAGCTGCACTTGAAAAAACAGACAAAAATAAATAACCTTTATGTTCTAATATGACTGGTCCTAGAGAACTGCCAATTTACTTTTCTTATCTGGATGAGACCAGTGTCTCAGAAGGACTGCAAAAAGCCACAGGAATGGCCTGAGGATACTAGAGTTTATGGGGAAAATGTATCACTAGAGTCCATGGATGCCTCTGTGGAATGCTGATTCTAGTTGTATTTCTCATAAAATGACTGCTTTCCACAAATACTAAAAAGGATTGGTGATATAGAAGTGTGAATTTGCTATTCCTGTATTTAGACAACTGTGATTTTGTAAGTTAAAAAATAGACAGCAAACAGGTTTCTTTCTGGTGATTTATTATTGTAAGTTAATGAAGCATGGTTTGAAATGGTGTTGAAGAATTTGAACTTTTATATTTTATCCACTCTGAATATTTCATATATGTATAAAAGGTGTTTTGATTGTATCAACCACCCATTCTCCATTCAATTCCTCTCAGACTCCTCTATTACATGCCCCAATATCATGTCTGCTTTTCATAGCCCACAAAATCCCAGTACTGAGAAGGAAAAGTAGACACAAATCCCACAATTGACTCGGAAGCTATTTGCAATGAATAGTTACTGAGAAAGGCAAAATTAATTTCCTCCAATGAAGTGTTACTGTGTGTATTAATAACATTCTTCAGGGCAGGCCAATGCCCAGGAGTAGTTAACCAACACAAAATGAACTCCATTTGTGTGTGTGTGTATGTGTGTGTGTGTGTGTGTGTGCTCATTTTGTTTTATTTCTTTGGATACTTTTAGACTTACTGATTTTTTACTTAGTTTGTCTGTTTTGAATTCCATTCTTTTCAACTTTATTCTTTTTCCATTTTTAGGGAGAGAGAGCAAGAAAATTAAGTTTTATGGAAGTAGAGGTGAGGAAGGTCTATGAGGAGTAGGAGGAGTATAAAATATCAAAATGTATTGTATGAAAAAATGAAATGTTTTTAAAAATCAAAGAATGTTTGACCAATATAGACATTAGTTAGTGACCTAGAAAAAATTGCCTAAATTACATCTATTAAAACATTATAGTGTTACTGGAAAAAGAATGTAAAATATCAGATTTGGAGTCATAATATATAAGTACAAATAATTCTAGGAAGAGATCCCAGAAATACAAGAAGAGAAAAAAAGAAATACCAAATAAATGTTCTGCTAAATGTAAAACAAATACATAAACAAGAAATGTGAATCAGAGTGTTGAACCGACTAACTGAATCTCATTTATGAACAGATTCTTCCTTTGACATTCCTGATAAAATTCTAAACAGCAAGAATAAAGATAACGACCTAAAAAAACCTGCAGAAATTAAGAAAATGACAATTGATACAAAGAAGAAAATTCAGAGTAGCATTTAGTCCCACTCCTACCTAGGGAGCCATTGACAACTGATAGTTTCTGGGAGAGAATGAGTCAGTTTTCTCTAATAATGCAGCCCCTAATACATCAACCATGCTCCCGTGGAAGACTACACATCCTAGCATCCAAGAATACTTAGGCAGCACAAATAATCCTTTTTAGGCTTAAAAATTTTATGAAATAGACACAAAATTTGGTGTTTAGGGAAGGTGTGTTTGTCTGGAAAGAGTTGGGGGAGGGGTAAGTATGATCAAAATGTGATATATGAAATTCTTAAGTCATAAATATATTAAAATAAAACTAGTTTCAAGATAACAAAAAACACTAAAATGCAAAAGTAGTGATATTAATAATTCAGATATGCCAAAATAAGCCATAAACTGCTTCTTTTAAAGGTGAAAGTTCACAAGGAAAAAAATACGCAAATAGGTTGTTAAGATCTGTAGGAAGGGTATTCACCAATCTGATTACTGGGGTAGGCCAGTTCAGGCACCCTCTCCACTATTGCTAGCAATCTAAGCTGGGGTCATCCTTGTGGATTCCTGGGAATTTCCCTAGCACCCCTTACCCCAAAATGTCTTCCTCTATCAGTTGTGCAGCTTGGTCTGTTTGAGGGGCCCTGGCAGTGTGATCAGGATCTATCCCTGGTGCATGAGCTGGCTTTCTGGAACCCATTACCTATGGTGGGATGCCTTGCTCAGTCTTGATGCAAGGGGGAGGGGCTTGGTCCTGCCTCAACTGAATGTACCAGGCTTTGCTGACTCCCCATGGAAGCCCCTACCCTTTTGGAGGAGAGGATTGGGGGTGGGTCTGGGGAGCGTTGGGGGAGTAGGAGGAGGGATGAGAAGGGGCTCTGTAGTTGGTATGTAAAATGAATAAAGAATTTTTTTAAATAAAAAAAAATCTATAGGAAGAATGAAATTGTGAAGAAAGTAAAAGAAATTTGTGGAAGTTTTTTTTTTTTTTTTCACACCTCAAACTGCAAAAACAGGTATTTAGTTAGTATGAAAGAGACAAATAATAAGGATTGGTTTCCTGTATATCTGGGTACTTAAAAATGTATCCCCTCACATATAAGATGGGACTACTGTATTAAAAGGACCACAATTATTGTTTTGTTAACTCAAGGATTCAGTCATAATATAAACACCTTTATATATGGTATTTGATTTTATATAATACCTGTAAGCAATTTAATCATACTGGCATGGCATATTTAACTAGTTGAGTGAAGAGAAATATATGTTCATAAAATATCACCATAGTCTATGGCATAAACTTCCAAAAGTTTTCTTCTGCTTTTGTTAAAATTCTTCTTTCATACAATATATCCCGACAGCAGGCTGCTCTTATTCCCCTCCACCCAGTATCCCTCCACCCAGATTCTCTGCTCCTCTGTTTCCCTTCAGAAAATAACAGGCATCCCAGTGATATCAACTTAACACAGCATAATAAGATTTAATGAGACTAGGCCTAACTCAAGACTGGAGTCTGCTACTCCTAGAAGCCTCTCCCACTGCTAGAAGTCATACAGAAACCCCAAGCTAAACAACCATAGCATGCATGCCTCGAGCCTAGAACAGACCCATGCACAATCCATGGTTGCTGCTTCATTCTCTATGAGCCCCTATCAACCCTGCTTAGTTAATTCTGTGGGCAATGTTCTCCTGGTGTTCTCGACCTCTCTGTCTCCTGCAATCCTTCCTCCCCAATTTCTGTGGCATTCTCTGAGAGCTCCACCTAAATTTTGGCTATGGGTCTATGTATCTGCTCCCATCAGCTGCTGGAGGAAGCCTGTGTGATGAGCTTTGGGTTAGGCACCTATTTATGAGTATAGAAAACTATCATCAGGAATCATTTCAGGTTATTTGTTTTGTTTTATTTTATTCATATTTGCTTCTACCCTAGGTCTCTGGGTCATCCAGCTTCCAGATCCCGCACAGCCAGGCAGTGTTGGGCATGGGCTCCCTTTTGTGGCTTGGTCCTCAAGTTAGACCAGTCATTATTCAGCCACCCTCACTAGCTCTGAGCCACCATTGCACCAGCACATCTTCAGGTAGGATAGGTTGTGCGCACTAGGTTTCCTGGCTTGGTTGGCGTCCCAGTCCCACCATTGGAAGTCTAGCCTGGTTACCAAAGATGGCCGGTTCAGGCTTGATATCCCCCATTACTAGCAGTCATCACTAGGTTCCAGGAACCTAGTTACTCAGAGTTTCCAGGAAGTTTCCACTGCACTAGGATTCCACATTGCCCCCTAAATGCCCACCTACTCATGTTTCTCTCCCTGTTCTCTCTCCTTGCATCCCTCCATACCCCACCTGATTCCTCCTGTTCCCATCTCCACTCACCGTCAGCCCACGCACAAAATCTGTTCTATGTTGCCTTCCCACAGAGATCCATGCATTTCCCTCACTCCTCTCCTCTTTATCTAAATTCTTTATGTCTGTCGATTTTAGTGTGATTATCCTTTACTTAACAGCTAATATCCACATGTAAATGAGTACATATTCTATTTTTCTTTCCCTCTCAGGATCAGTTCTTGAGGGTTACCTTCATATACTTTAGGAAGATTTAGGGAGGTTCCACTACAATTGTTTTTCCTACAATGCCTCAAAAGCCCCTCAGTTCTAGCAGTCTCTCCTGTACTCCCTTCCTCAACTCCATCACCCCTCCTTACCAGTCCTCCCATTTCTCTCCCTCTCAGGCCCAGTCAATCCTTACATCTATTTTATTTCCCTCTCCCAAGGAGATATATGTGTTTAGCCCTAGTCCATTATTTTATGCTCTACCTCTCTGGTACTAGAGATTATATGGTGGTTATCATTTATTTAATGGGTAATAAATATATATAAGCAAATATTAGCATATTTATCTTTTGGGGTCTGGATTAAATCACTCGGGATAATTTTTTATAGTTGTATTCATTTGCCTGCAAATTCCATGATGTCACTGTTTTTAACAGCTGAGTAATACTCTATTGTGTAAATGCACCACATTTTCTTTACCCATTCATCATTTGACAGACATCTAGGTTGTTACCAGTTTCCAGCTATTGTGAATAAACCTGCTATGAACATAGTTAAGCAAGTGTCTTTGTGGAACGATAGACTATTATTTGGATATATGCCTAAGAGTGGTATAGCTGGGTCTTGAGTTATATTGACTCCCATTTGCTGAGGAACTACCATATTGATTTCCAAAATGGTTGTACAAGTTTGCACTCTCATCAACAGTGGAGGAGTGTTCCTTCTGCTCCATATCCTCACCAGCAAGAGCTGTCACTTATGTTTTTGATCTTAGCCATTCTGACAGGTGTAAGATGGAATCTCAAAGTAGTTTTGATTTGCATTTTCTGGATAGTTAAGGATGTTGGACATTTCTTTAAATGTTTCTCAGCTGATTAAGGTTCCTGTGTTGAGAATTAACTGTTTAGATCTGTACCCCAATTTTAATTGGATTATTTGGTTTATTGATTTCTAGTATCTTGAGTTCTTCACATATTTTGGATAGTATCTTCTTATCAGATGTGGAATTATTGAAAATCTTTTCCCAATCTGTGGACTGCCATTTTGTTCTATTGAGGGTGTACTTTGCATTACAACTTTTCACTTCCAGGAGGCCCCACATGTAGATGAATTTCTAAATGGCCTTATTATTAAATAAATAAAAAAAACCATGGAGCCAAATATAGGGGTGAAAGCCTTAGAGAGAAAGCTATCAGCCAACCTTACCTCACCAACGCTGCAGCTTCCAAATGCTGCGACTTCCTCTCTACCCACGCCTATGCCTTGCTGTTCTGCCATCTGATTTGCTCTCTGTGCCTAGCTACATCACTTCCTCTTTCTGCCCAGCTCGGTGACTTCCTGTCTGGCTGTACAGATCTCCAGACCTTCATGATTAACTAGTTTTGGAATTTAAGGTATGTGCCACCACACCTGGCTCTGTTTCCAGTGTGATTTTCTCAATTAACCATTTCTTTGTTTCATTGATTCTTTGTATTATTCTTTGTTTCTAGGTTATTGATTTCAGCCCTAAGTTTCCTGCTGTCTAGTCTTGTTGGGTGTGTTTGCTTCTTTTTTTTCTAGAGTTATCAGATGTGTTGTTAAGGTGCTGGTATAAGATTTCTCCAATTTTTTTTATGTATGAACTTGGTACTATAAACTTTCCTCTTATCACTACTTTTATTGTGTCTCATAAGCTTTTATTGAATTATCATTGAATTCTTGGAAGTCTTTAATTTCTTTCTTTATTTCTGTCTTTATCCAGTAGCCATTAAGTAGAGAGTTGTTCAATTTCCATGAGTTTGTAGGTTTTATATTGTTTCTGATGTTGAAATACATCTTTAATCTGTGGTGGTTTGATGGGATTTGGGGGGTTATTTCAATTTTCTTTCATCTGTTAACACCTGCTTTGTGTTTGAATGTGTGATAAATATTGGAGTAAATTATAGAAGAAGATATATTCTTTTGTGTTTGAGTGAAATCTTCTGTAGAAATCTGTTAGGTACATTTTGTTTATAATGTCTATTAGCTACAGTATTTCTCTGATTAGATTTTTGCCCAGATGCCCTTTCCATTGGTGAGGGTGGAGTAAAGACGTCTCCCACTATCAGTGTGTGAGGGTCAATGTGTGGTTTAAACTTTAGTAATGCTTCTTTTGCTGACAAGGGTGTCTTTATGTTTGGGGCATAGGTGCTAAGAACTAACATGCTCTCTTGATAGATTTTTCCTTTGATGAGTATGAAGTGTCCTTACACATCTCTTCTGATTAGTTTTGGTTTGAAGTATATTTTGTTTGATATTGGAATGGATACACCAGCTTAATTCTTAAGTCCATTTGCTTGGATAGTCTTTTTCCAATCCTTTACTCTGAGGTAATAGCTACGTTTGATATGGAAGTGTGTTCCTTGTATGCAACAGAAGGATGGATACTATTTTCACATTCATTTTGTTAGTCTGTGCTGTTTTTATTGGTGAATTTAGTCTAGTCATATTGAGAAATATCAATGACCAATGATTGTGGATTCCTGCTATTTTATTGTTATTGTGATGTAAATTACATCACCAAGACTTATTAAGCTTTCATTACCAAACCTCTGTAACCTTGACTAATTAGACTTTTCCATTTCTCCATACGACCACATTCTCATTGATCCCCAATATTTCCTTTCTTCTTAGTTGTTTTATATAATAGTGTACTGCCTTAGAAAATTGTATTCTATATGTTGAGCATCACTTTCCTAAAATGTTTTGAGACCAGAAGCATTTCAGCTTTTTTATTTGGCATTCATTTTAGAATATTTATGTGTATAACATATTCACTATGAACTCAAATCTAAACATCAAATTTATTATATATGTATAATATATATTATATAAAAATATTTCACCATATTTTAAAATTTAAGATTTTGTGTTTTTTCATTTGCATATAAGACCTTCAGGTCAGTAATATTCATCCTAAATTGATAGTTGACATCTTCTATGTCACCATTCAGCGAAGGATATTACAACTGGAAATTCTAAGTAAGATTCTCCTTGTATTGGTTCCCTGATTTTTAAATATTTGCTCTAATGATTTGGAATTTTTACATAAAATTTATTGTTTGCATTTGAAAATATATGTGTGCTTAGAAATGTACATATTTTATGATTTCATTTAGGAATCTGAAATAGAAAATATAATGATCTTTACTAGGAGCAGGGGTGGGAAAGGATAAGGACATATAATGATTTGATTAAAAGGTATATATTTTCAGCTAAGAAAAGTATCTTATGCAATTTGCTACACACAATAGTCACTAGTATTATTATTAATAATAATGTATGTTTCAAATTTTCTGAGTTCCTTCTTTTTCTGGCTGAACACACTTCCTTTGTGTGTGTGTGTGTGTGTGTGTGTGTGTGTGTGTGATAGCTTCCAATTTCCATTTGTTGATGAAGACTTATCTTCACTCTACACCATAGTTATTGATAATCATTTTGTGCAAAACATGACAAAGTAGTTATCTCTTAAAATATTGTTTTAATTTCTTTTTGTATATATCCACATAGTGGGATTACTGGAACCTATATTACTTAAATACTTTTATTACAGAATGACTGTGCTAGTTTATAATCTACTATAACTGGGAATGTTTGGGAGAGATGTCAAAAACATACAAAGTTTTAGTTGGATAGGAAAAAATTTTTTATGACATCTATTGTACAGCAGGTGATTCCAAAAACAGTACATTGTATTATTGCAGATTTGTAAGAAAATTCATGTTATATGTTTGTCATAAAAATAATTACTCTACGAGGTAATAAATGTTAATTATTCATGCTAAAACACGTATTTTTCAAAACATGATGTTGTGCATAACTAACAAATGCATACCTTATATGAGGATTTATAAAAGTGAAATGATAAAAATAAAATTGCTAACAAATTTACAACTGTTTTTGCTAGATAAAAGTAAGTATGTGAGATAATTAGCTTGATTTAATTGTTCTGCAATGTAAACATGTCTCAAAATATGACAGTGTGCTCCAGGAATCAATGCAATTACCTACTTGTCAATTAACAATAAAATAAATTTAGGGGCTGGAGAGATGGAATAGAGGTTAAGAGAACTTGCTACTCTTTGAGAATACCAGGCATTGATTCATAGCACCCACATGGATGATCACAACCATTGGTAACTCTGGTTATAGAGGGTCCCATGCTCTCCTCTGGCCTCCAGTAAAAACAGGAACACGTGTTGTACTTACATGCATGCAGGCAAAACAATAATAAATATAACAGAGTAGTAATTCCTTTTAAAAAAATTAATGCATATGGCCTTTGCTTGTGAAGAATCCAACAGAGATATTTAAAGTGTACTGGATTTTATCTCAATTCTTCTCTTGATAGGATGAAGTCATTTTTCAAATTGTTTAAAATTTGTTGTGTTATCAATTTATTCATCAATTTTTTACTTGAGAATGATCATTTCAGGAGCTCTTGTATTCTGTCAAAATTCTAGAAACATTCACAACATGGAAATTAGGTAGTGAAAAAATAAAACAATAACTTCTTTCCCATAATGTTTCCAAATGAATGAGCACAACTCCTAGAAATCTATGATTCTTAACAAATGACACTCAGGAAACATTCCTGGAACATGACAAAGACAATACTGCTCTTCAAACAAGAAAGAAACTAGAAACTCCAATTTCTGACAGTCTTGAGTTACTACTTAATTACTGTCAGAAACCTGCTTGAAATTTACCATCACATCGAAATATTTCATACATACACGTATAATATTCAAATAAATATTCTCCTAGGATTTTTGGGGTATATTGCATTTTTCTGTAGCAAGTATAATAAATATAACTTCATTCAACTTTTGGAATGCTCTCTCTAATATGTACTCAATATCTTTTATATATTATTACATTAGTTTTTACACTAAGATATATATTTACTGAACTATACAAGAAAATGTAATTTATTTACAATAATTTAAATACTATGGTAAATTATATATAAACGTGCACATTAGAGAGTGCATTAAGTTAAATATTTGAGGAGTTGAGGTTGTTACAAATTTCTATTATGAGAAATTCCTTGACAGATTTTTTTTTAAGAGAAATCGATCAGGGTATCTGTATGAGCTTGGAACACATTGTTAAATTTCTGATTTAAAAAGCTTGAACACAAACACACACTATAAAAAATTATACTATCCACATATTTACAAGAAAACATTAGTATCAGACGTTATATTGGAGTCCCATTACTGGTACAGTGGATAGGGAAATCAAATGAGGCAATTGAATATATTTTCATTTTAAGTAACTGCATTTGAATTACATTTCTGGCAAACACAAATAGAAATGTTCTACCTTATCCTGTGTGTTCTGAATGGGTACTTAGTGGATCATATGTGGAAAAGGAGATTATTGTAGGAGAGCAGTATTTTTATTTTGCATATACATACCAAAAAGATTTAAAATGAAACATCTCCTTTAGGCCATATGTCAATCCAGGGAGTCCCATTCTGCAGTAAGATGCATTTCTGCCACATAAATTATTGAGCCAGAAAGTATATCTTTTTCCAAATATAGTTTAAAGGCTTTGTGTGAATTCCCCTGTTTTAAATTGTGGCTGGAGGTGACCTGCAAACACTTTCAGGATTCTATGTCAAACCTTGGATAAAAACAGCATGCTCTTAAGACAAAAATGAAAAATGGTAGTGCCTTATTAAAATTCACCATGGGGATTATTAAAAGGAAGGTGTTATAGAATAAATGTGGTTAAGATAGAGACACTTTCATTTGCTATAATGTTTGTTCTTCATGATATATGTACATATGAGAGCTTTGCTGAAAAGGCAAAAGGCAAAACATTAAAGGCAAAAACATTAAAATTAATGTTGTTGCCACTTGAGTATAAACTAATTCCACAAATAACAACGGTTGCTTTTCCATTCCTATTTCCTATATGAGAACTCCTCTCTTCTTAAAAATGACTGCCATAAAAGCTATCATTCCATATGTGTATACATCATTTGGGAAAGGGTAGAATCATGCCTTGCACAGAGTCTTAGGATTTTTATTGCTGTGATAAAACCCTATGACCAGAAGCAACATGAGAAAGACAGGTTAATTTTGCTTGCCCTGCCACATCACAGTTCACCATTGAAGGAATCGTTGTAGGAACTCAAGACAGGAACCTGGAGGAAAGAGCTGAAGCAAAGGCCATGGAGGAATATTGCTCACTGTTTTTCTCCTCATGGCTTGCTCACTTGCTTTCCCTCTTTTACTTTTTGAAATTATACTATAATTACATAACATCCACTTCTCTTTCTTCTCTCTGAACACTCTCATATACCCCTCCTGGCTATCTTTTGAATCATTGCCTATTTTTTCATATATTTGTATGTATATATATAAATATAACCTGCTCACTCTGTATAATGTTTCCTTTATGTATAGTTTCTTTCTTGGAGAAGGCTATTTCTTCTGCTCACCGAATTCCTTAGCTGTCTATAATTGAGGTCTCATGGATTGTCCATTTTCCACTATTTTTGTGCTTGTTCCATTTGTGTTTCAGGAGTCATGTAGGTGATACTTTAAGAGTGCTGCTTCTGACATTACTAAGAGACACAATCTCATAGCAAACTGCCTGTTCCTCTGGCTCTTACAGTCTTTCCAAACCCCTCTTACATAATGATAACTGAGGCTTAAGTACAGGAGATGTATTGTAGATGTGTAAGTTTGTACTAGGATTCACAACTCTGCATTTTGATTGGTTGTGATTTATCTATACTAGTCTCCATCTGCTGCAGAGGTTTCCTTGATGAGGAGTGAGGACTACACTTATCTATGGTTATAAGGACAAATGTTTATAGTGCAGTTAGGTATTATGCTGGTTTAGTAAAATGGCAGTTATATGTTCTCCTCTAAAATTCTTGACCACATTATTCCTGGGTAAATTGAAGGTTTCCAGTACCAGGCATGATTGCCCTCTTTTTAAATGGGTCTTAAATCTTATTAGAGACCTGTTGATTGCCACCAAGATAAATGTGCCACTACTGTGCTTTTAGCATTATTGTGTCATACTGGCATTCTTGTGGCTTATAGGCATCATAGCTGGGTAGGATTGTTGGTGGCTTCCCTCCTTTGAATGCTTTCATGGTGCCTTCTAATACCATGAAAGATAGATCTCAGGGAGGTAACAACCTGATTGCACCGGCCCCTCACACCAATAATCAGTCAAGTAATGCCCCCGAGGGATACTCCAGGTAAGTATGGTGGAGATACTTTCTCAATTGAGGTTGTCTTCCCAGATGACTCCAGTCAAATAGACATTAAAATATACACAACACACACACACAAAAAAAAAAGAGAGAAAAAAATAACTTTCTTACAATTAGAAAGCACAATCTACTTAGTATTCATGTGGGAAATGCAGATAGCATCTAACAGCTTTTCATTAAATTCTGTGTTCCTAGTTGGTTCAACAGTCACAACCATTCCTCTTCCGATCCCATCGTAAGTCACAACTCTCTCTGACTCTGCGTTTAATCAAATTCTATTTCTAATGAACAAAGCTCTTAGCCTTTACACATCTCCTATTGCTTTTGCTGCTACTCTAAAAATCATATCCTTCTCTCTGTGTGTCTTTGTAGTCTACACATTTGTGAGTTTACATTTTACTGCTGAGTGGGAGATGTTTTTTGTCTAGGTTAGATACTCCAGGCCTTTTATCTTTTGATCTTTGCCTATAGAGCTGAGGACTACTGTAGGCTAAATCCAGTTGTTAGAATCTACACTCAAATGTGGTCTTGTGTGTCAGCCACATTAAAATAGGTCATGGGACTGTAAGCCAACCTCCAAATCTCAGGTGCAAATTCTAATACATCACCATTTTTCACTCTGTTGCATGGTGGCAATGTGTGTGTGTGTGTGTGTGTGTGTGTGTGTGTGTGTGTGTGTTATATACTTGCTACATGTCTTGCTATGTATCTTTTGGCAGAGAGGGTTTGCTTATGATTAAATGACAACAAATGGTAGTTCAGTCATATTTTCAAATAAGTACAGTTTCTATGACACAAGGAATATGAAATACTTCACTTCTTTTCACAAACCATTGGCCAAAATTAGTCACGTTGCCTCATTAATCAAATGGAGCAAATTAGTATAATCTGATCTTTCCCAGGATAAGCAAAACAGGAAATCATTGGCTACCAGCATTAACTACTATTACTCAGGATGTGGAAAGGGTAATATTTAAAGTTCTGAATTGCTTGTTGTGATATTTAAATAAAAAATGTGTCATTTTGTCTTGACAAAAGAATCAGGATATTTTAGTAAATACTAAATACTAGGCTTGTGTTTGGTTTATTTTATCAGATAGCAGTGAACTTAATCATTCATTAGAGAAAATTATTACAAAAACTGGAAAAGTATAGATTCAGTTTTAGAGAAGTAAAAAAAAAATTATCCAGATACAGTGATTTTAAACTACACATTCATCCTTGAATTATATATTTCAACTGCATTATCTCATCATCTTGTTTTTCCTAAGTTTCTATTCTGCTCTACCACCTTTCTTTGGTTTCCAGAACTAAATTTCCAAACTTTAACAACTGACCAATCTATTTATTTATTTATGAAACTATTAAGATGAGTTTCGAGTAACCACTATTAATGTTCTGTTTCTAAGAAGGGACACCATGGCTAAGGCAACTCTCACAAAATAGAGCATTTAATTGGGTGCTTGCTTACAGTTTAGAGGATTAGTCCATGATCATGATATCATAATACCAGGAAGCAGACAGACATGGCTCTGGAGCAGTAGCTGAGAGCTTTACATCCTCATCCACAGGAAGGTGTGCAAATGAGAGAGAGACAGAGACAGAGACAGAGAGAGAGAGAGAGACAGAGAGAGAGACAGAGAGACAGAGAGAGAGAGAGACAGAGAGAGAGACAGAGACAGAGAGAGACAGAGAGAGACAGAGAGAGAGAGAATCTGATGTTTTAGGAAAGCTTAAAGCCCACCCCTAGTGACATATTTACTCCAACAACACAATACCTCCTAATCTTCTCAAAAAATTACATGAAATGAGCATGAAACATTCAAGTATATGAAAATATGAGGGCTAGTCTTGTTCACCCAGACACAAAACCCTAGTCCAATCATTATGAGGCTCAATATCAGGATATAAATATTACATCAACAATTTCTATTTATTTCCAGAACTGAGCCTTATTCTCAGATATTTTTATATTTTGTATTTTCTGGCTGACATATGTCTTATTGGTTTTGGTACCTAAAGTTGAGCATTTCTAGTTTTCTCAATTTATGTGAAAAAGAAGACACTGATTTCAGATCCTCAAGTCTCCAATATCTCTGATCATGTTCTTCAGAATGCCGATCACTCCAACTTTTATGCCCAGTCCTATAGATGCATTTTATCTATACTTCTCACTCTTACTTTTATTCCTATAGGTTTCATTGGCCCCAATTTCTGAACTACTTTCTATACTAACATCAGTCAAAGATTTCCTACGTGAACAAAGACATGGGGTTTTAGAAGTGAACTGTCATTCACCAATAGGTGTCTAATCATCACATAGAATGGTCTTCATCATGCAAGCTTGAAAAAGAGCAAGTCATCTTAATGTACTTACTGACTTATAAGTATGATTAATTATCTTCCTTGATTATGGAATAGAAACTGTCCCAATATTTTGAGTGAATATTTCTGTGCTATGCTTTGGCGAGTTAATTCATTGTTCTCTTCAGTTTAAATAATTTTCACTCCTTAAAGTTTTCCCATACCAGTGGAAAATATAATTGGTCTTTCTTTGTTTTGTGGAGAAATTTTGTGAAAATTGGAGAGATTTTTTAGAAGAAAAACTGTGCAGGCACTTACTACAAAGCATGACTACAAAATAGAGTTGATTTTGTTCAAGTAAATCAAGAGAGAAGAGGAAAGTGAGAATTCAAAAGGAATAACTATTCTGAAAGCTTTTCCAAAAATAGATGGAAAATATACACAATATAAAATAAGTAGCTAGCAATATATATATATTTAAAAGCAGCCCATCAATGATAAATGACTCAGAGATGAGATAAATTTTAAAATAAAAGAGTTACAGGTTAATTTCAATCACAACCTTCCACTCAGTTGGAAAAGCCGGTTTCCAGAATTTTGTGAAATTTCAGTTTCCAGAATTTTGTGAATATGTATAGTTCATACAACAACCATATAATCTCATATCCACAGCCTTCTTATTTTCAGATCTAGGGCTCCAAGTCAATAAATTGATCACCTGGTACTCAGGAGAATAGCAGAACTATTAGCCGTTTGATTTCACATTATGTTAGTTAGGCCTAACTACTGAACAAGTAGATCTGAAATATTTAATGGCTCAGTCTCACAAAATAAGCTTACATTTTACTCATACAATTAATTAGTTCAGTAGCACTGTTTTGAACTCTTTAGAATTGAATAAAAAACAAAATACAACATACTCAATACTCTGGGACACAACGGAGGCAAGTTCATAGTGCTAAGTGCTAAAGAAAAAAAAACTGGATATATCCCAAATTAATAAATTAACAACACACTTGAAAGCCCTAAAAAAGCAAGGATAAATGATACCCAAACAAAGCAGATTGGAAGAAATAATCAAATTTGGGTAAAAATCAATGAAAAAGAAAAAAATTAAAAATACAATACAAAGAATCAATGAAAGAATCATTTTCCTTGAGAAAAATCAATAAAATGAACAAACGTTTAGCCAAATTAACCAAAGAGAAAGAAAGTGGATTCAAATAAATAAAATTAGAGCTGAAAATGGAGGCATTACAACAGAAAACCAGGATTAAGATAATCGTAAGAACATACATACTTTTGAAATCTGTGTTCCAACAAATTGGAAAACCTGCAATGAATGGATGATATGATCTACCAAAGTTTTAAGTTTTAAATTGTTTATTTCAAGATGAAATATACTCATAACACATTATTAAATGGGAGCAATAATTAACAAACACCCAACCAAAAACGCCCAGAGCTAGATGGATTCAGTATAGAATCCTACCAGACCTTCAAAGAAGAACTAACACCAACACTACTAAATTATTGCACAAAATAGAAACTGAAAGAACATTTCTAAGTTCTTTTTCTGATGCCACCATTTCCCTGATACCAAAAGCACACAAAGACTCAAAAGGACAAGAATATTATAGGCAAATATCCCTTATGAAATTTGATGTAAAAATATTTAATAAAATACTTGAAAATTGGGTCCAAGAGCACATCAAGAAGATCATGCACCATGATCAAGTTGGCTTCATCTCAGAGATGCAAGAATTATTCAGCATTTGTAAATCAAAAACTGCAGTTCCCCCAGATAAACAGAGTAAAAGACAAAAACCTTGATCATCTTATTAGACATAGAAAAGGCCTTTGTCAAGTATCCAGTATCCCTTCACAATAAATGTTTGGGAAAGAATAGGAAAACAAGAGACTTAGTTCAACATAATAAAGGCAATTTACAGCAATTCCATAGTCTTCATCATCCTAAATGGAGTGAGATTCAAAACATTTTCACTAAATTCAGAAGCAAATCAAAATTATAATCATTTCTATTAGTGTTGTGTTGATCAATGATGGATTGAATGATTAATTTCTAGCATATTAATAACATTTGGTATTTTTAATGTGAAAAAATTAATCCACATTATTTTTTGTTATTTCTTGGTTTCATATAGAGATTTATGCAATATCATAGAGGAAATGACTTGAAAAATCACTGGTGAGGTTTCAAAAGTTTATCTCTCACTCTGCGTAAACAAAAAGGCATTTCTCTGACTCTTCAGTATAATTATTTTGCAATATATAAATCATCACTTAGATGTTATCAAGTATATAATTTCTACATTATGCATTTTGAAATGCATAGGTGAGATTCTGATGGTCAAATGAAGCAGAAAAATATGCATTATGTCCCTGGGTTTATCTCAAATGGGGCACTTAGAATAGATGATTTCTCATTTACTATTGGATTAGTGAGACTAAATAAGCTTGAGAACTCAGAAATAAGTAGATGCATGCTCATTTTCCCTGATCTCTCTGTTCCCATAAATAAGAGGGATTTGATACAGAAATAACTGGAAGTTGTACTGACATGTCATTTTGCAGGGAATATCTTATTGGCGTGGGCTGATGTTAGAAGGAAGGAATAGCACAGAAGTGTGAAGGTGACTCATAATGTCATGTTCATATTATTTTCTATAAATAAGAAAGATAACATGCATCATTATGAAATATAGCTGAATCCGTTTTTTTACCCCAGTGCCAAGTTATATTATTTCACACTTCCACTATTGTTATGAATATGAACTTTGAAAGCTCCAGTGGAAAGTCAAAATGATTTTAAAGATATGCATCTTCTATACAAGACATTCAATTTTTCTCCCTTTAATAGTTGATTCTAAAATACAAAATGCAGCCTGATACATATCTAACCCATAAAGTATGATTCCACTTTGAAGAATGACTTACATGGTATTCCATATTTTCTAATATGATATTTCCTTTAGAAAAGAAAAGGAATGCTAGTATTGCATACCATTTTTGTATTATATGAATTCAGTGAATTCATCATCTTGTCATGAACATAAAGTTCAAGCAACAAAATAGAATGAATGAAAACCTTGTGCTTCATAACCCCCTCCCTCATTTTCTGAAATTGTAGTGGCATTCCTGCTTGACAAGCTGACATTAAAGCAAGATTTTTTTCAACAAGGCATCTTGTTTAGTGTTATAGTAAATAATGAGTGTGCAGATCTTAAACAAAGGCAGGCAGGAGGATGGCATTTCTAATATATTCCTTTACCCTCTGAGAACTCTTTCTTTTTGCTTGTTTGTTTTGTTTTGTTTTGTTCTCTATTCTTGTGTTGGCTCTTGTCACTGCCTACAGAAGGGTTTACTTTCAATTGACCAAATTCTGTTTTCATACAGCAGTCAGAGAAATCCTAGGGCATGGAGACCAAAGCACAGCTGCTTAAACATTTTATTGACTTTCGATTTCACTTTGGAAAAGCACAACTTTATTTTCACTGTAACCTATAAGAAACTCCATATTTTGCCCTGAGTCTGCTTTTTGTCTTTTTTCCCAGTGTTGTTTTCTCCAGTTTGCATATCTACTCCTAGTTTGAGTCTGATTTACAAGAATTCCTTCCTGTTATTTGCCTATTTAAAACTTATTTTGAATATCAGACTGTTGCTGATTTGCTTATAGAAGGCTGGATATCCTATTAAAAGTTCCCAGAATATTTTGAGCATTGATTACATTTGTTTTCATTTCATACAAAGCATTTTTATTGAAAATTGCAGTAAAATTATTCAATATATATTCCATGAACTTCCTTTGTATTTCCATCTTCTGTTTTATTCATGTCACACACAGACAATTAAAATATTCCTTACCTCCACATGTGTTTAAAACTGTAAAAAAGCAAGGATTTATTTCTTTTCTAATTTCCTTTAGTTCTAATATAACTAGCATTGCTTTTTAAGGAATGATACTCCCTTTCTCCCATTGGCAATGTGAAGGAAATAATAGCAAGCAATTCTCATTTACCATTGTATTGAAGAAAATGATTAACACTAAGGTTTCACCTACCATTTAGGTTTTTTTGTCACATGCTTTGTCTTGAACAGGAAATCCTTTAGCATTTCAATAAGGAACTTGGAAATTATAGGTTCAATATACATGAGTTCTATGCAGATCCAATGGGTTTAGTAATCTTGCTTTGAGTAATATAAACAACAGTCCATTTTGTTTACAAGGTTTGGTTATTATTTGTATGGAATAAATGCACAAATATTTATATATGCTTGATAAAATCTGTGTTTTTTAATAAAATATTAAGACAAAAATATGAGCAATCACTATTTTGTTTGTAAATACTGATTGAAACTTTGCTCACTGAAATAAAGTATTGCTAGACTCAAATATTTTCACTCACGTTTGCTTTTAGTTTTCCTATATAAAAATTATCATTTTTATTTCTTTGGTCTCTTAAGTTCACATGGAGTCAAAGATCATCTATATTACATATATATCTTTGGCTTTTTAAAAAACAAATTATATTTAGTTAAAGCTAACAATGGCTTTTGCCATCCAATTCATAATATCAGATCTTTGGAAATTTAGTCTGTCTATAGTAAAATATCCAGCATTGATGTGAATGATAATTTAAATTAAATTTGATCATTTAATATTAAAAATGGAATTATTTAAAGGGTAAATGAATTTAATGTATAGCAATGGAATGGTGAAAATGATTCAACTTAAATTTAGAAATATATATACAACAAAGTAATTGTAATTCAAGAAAGAATCATATTGAGCAATCAAAATAAAACTGCATCAATCATGTATATAGTAACTAATCTAGAAAAAGATATGAGACTAACACTGATGATGAATCAAATTTTCTAATATTGTTGTTTGCTTCTGTTTTTTAGGACTGTTTGTTCATCTAAAGCACTGTTTTGTTGGTTACAAAGCAAATAAAATTCCCTCTGTTTTACTGTTGTACTAAACTTTGTATAATGATGAAATTTTATTATCTGTTAATTGTGTGTGTGTGTGTGTGTGTGTGTGTGTGTGTGTGTCAGAGTATAGGGGTGTACAAATGTGTGCAGGTTTCTGCAGAGACCAAAGATATATTTGATCTTTCTGGAGCTGGAGTCACAGGCTGATATAGCTGTTGGGAACTGAACTCAATTCCAACAGAAAAGCCTAAAACTTTAACTCCTGAACCTTAAATTAAACCTTTTAAAAATGCATTTAAAAAAGAAAACTTGACAGCAGAAGTAAAATTTTGACACAACCCTCTAATTCCCCAAGAAAAGAAAAAGAGTTTGACCAGGCACCCAATGTACTTTTTTGGTAAGAGTAGTTAGTAACCTAGTATTTTCCTATCTATGACGCAAGCCTCTAAACTCTCTTAGAAGGGACTTGATTTCTATAAATCTAATGTGTAAAAACAAGGAGAATGTTTGAATTAAGTGATCCCTTAAACCCTTTTAGACCTGGTTTACAGAGTTCACAAGAACTCTGACCTGCCACCTTTCTCCCTGTGTGCTTGTATATCTGTCTCATCCTGCTACAAACCTTTGCTATTTTGGGGGAAGATTTTGGATCATCGGCCCTTCTCTTTACTGTCTTCTCTGAGTTCTGTTCCTGACCTCTAGTGTCATTGACAATGGAAAAATTTCTCTTCTTTATAACTCTCCTTTTTTTTTAATGTATCAAGGAACGGGGAAGGATTTCGAGTATTTTTTGGTACCATAGATAATCAGGTAATTGTGCGTTTAGGAGTTATTTTTAAGTTATAGATTCTTGTGGTATATTTAATTTTTGTCCTTACATTTTGGCTTTATTTTCTCATTATTTGGAGATTACTAACTGAAGCATTTTTTAAATAGAGCTTGTTAAATAAATCAACAACTTCTCAAGAAGATTGTGGATGGCAATCATATGAGAAAATAAAGCTAGAGAACTTCAATATTTCTCTCTCCTCAAAAAGTGAAAAAATTAAATGATGAGATCACAAAAGTGTGAAAATTTCAATCATAAAATTTTATATTTGGCTGGCCGTTGGTGGCGCACGCCTTTAATCCCAGCACTCGGGAGGCAGAGCCACGCGGATCTCTGTGAGTTCAAGGCCAGCCTGGGCTACCAAGTGAGCTCCAGGAAAGGCACAAAGCTAAACAGAGAAATGCTGTCTCGAAAAACCAAAAAATAAAAAATAAAATTTATATTTGTGCTTTTCAGTATCTTGTATTATTAGTCGTAGCTTTTTATTGAGCACTCATGAGGCATTCAAAAATTTGTAAATAGATAGCAATTGTTTAACAAGTTTATAAGAATTCTGTGAAGTAAATATCTAAGATAATGAGTTCAGGATTTAATTTAAAAATTGGGGTTGTTTGGGTACAGTACTTGAAGAAAAAGGAGAGAAAGTTATACTGTATGTCTAGATAAAGAGGATTCTGGATAGTTAGAAGAATGAATCCAAAACTCTAAAGGTGAAATAATGTGTAGGGAATAGTAAGGAGATCCATGTGGTAGAAGCAGAAGTAGCCAGGTTTGGAAAGCATAGAATATGTGGTCAGAAAGGTTGTAGGACCAGATCATCAGGGATCTTGTCAAAAATATGTACTTGACTGAAAAATATATGATTTTTTCATCAACTGTCCCTCTTACTTACCATTCTTTCCTAGGTCTCTTCTAACATGATTCCTAAAGTTTGCTCTGCATTAAACCTATCCTACAGTTAGGTAGAAGATGTGTTCCCCCATTTGTCTGCCCAAGTCCTGTTACTTGTCAATCATCAGCCTAGACAACTCTCTTTGGAAAACTGTCCCTGACACACCTGGTTACATGGGCCCTTCTACCTGATCTTATAATGCATAACAACCAGCTAGAGCCTGAAAAAAAAACCAAGATTTCTAAACTACCATTCTTGCTGTGTCAGTTATTTTGTGTTTGCATCTTCCAGCACATTGAATGGCTAATAATATGTACATGTATTGAGATGCAAGACAGAGAGGTTATCTAGCCACCTTGACCTCTCCTAAGCAGGGAGGTAGAAGTACTGTATGTTAGGATAGATAATTTCCAGGAATCATCCCTTAATGAGAAGCTATTAGCAATTGATAAGGATGGAAAGAATCATTCTTCTTTGATAGTATAGCCACAGGTAGATTTTTCAATGCTCTAGAGTCTGGCCATGTGGGAAGGAATAGTTGAAAAGTTGGAGAAGGACATGGGGGTAGATGTGATCGTATTTCATTGTATACATTCATGAAATTATCAAAAGCAAAGAATAGTTTCTAAGTTTCTTTCCAAGGATTTGGCTTCCAACAGTTTTGAGGCACTGTTCCCAGAGTAATAGCGGTCAGTGCTCATTTCAGATCTTATAATCAAACCTGCACTTTTATGTCATTGCTGTAGGTGAACTTCTATCTCACTGTTGTATTTCTAGGAACCTGTGTCATTCTCTGAAGGGTTGCATTTCCTCCTCTGACCCTTGCCTACCCCTGAAAGCCTGGACATATTTCCTATGTCTGCTACCTGCACTAACTTTCACTATGATGCCCTACAAATTTCTAAGAAATTCTTCTCATTAATATCTCCCTGAAGCCTCAGCTGTCTCTTATTTATACCTCTGCTGACTTTTTCTCCTAGTTTCTCTGGTCTCCATATCTATGTTCTTTCATAATTATGTAGATCTTCACCCAAACTGAGCCAAAGAATAGCTAATAAAATACCTGAAGTTTATTCTGTAAAATTTCAAAAGTCACACTTGAGGACTCAATTCATTCTTTCTAACAAATGGTGGATTCTATTATGTATTTTTCATTAACATTTATATTTATTATTAATTTTCCCTATCCTGAAAGCTTTTCATTTCATTTTGTGAGCATGTATCATTAGTCAGAATATCATTCTCTAAATTTTTATATCACAATAGTATCTGTGAGAAAAAAATATAATCTACGTGAATTAACATAACTCAGATAAATTCAGATTCTGTAATATGGACATTTTATGAATATCAAATAAAATTATATATTAATATCTTTGAAAATGCAAAATACAATATTTTTATGATTTTATGAAGCTTGAGATATGTTATTATCATCATTTTGGGTATAAATGTTAGGAAAAATCATCTTAGGACTTAGAGTATTAAGGAAATATATACACGTTGTATTCTGCCTTCCTGTGCTATTCAGACAATAACGGCAGAGGCAAGTACACTTTCACAGACTATTGGCATCTCAAAGCAGAGCACTGCAGTACTCTATTGTTTTAATAATGCTTATTCTGCCTGAAACATTAAGAAAACAATTTGAATCTGTAGCAAAGTGGCTTTGCTTAAATGATATGTATCTCTCATGCCACCTAGTGCTATAGAAGTAAAAAAACAGTACTCTCATAATGAGTTTGTATCAGTGAGTCAGGGTTCTGTCCTCCTTTGTAGAATTACCTCCAAGCTACCACAATTCCTCTTTTTCTTGTGTGTTCTAGACATTGCATTAATTACATATAACTTGAAATGTGTTCCATATTTCATACTGGGATATCTTACAGTGTGCTGTATGTGGTTCTCAAAATATCATATGTCTATCACTTTGATAATACAGAAGAAAATGAAATCAGTGGTAGTGTACTTGCTTTATAGGCAAGAGGGCCTGAGTTCAATTTCCAATATTACTAAAAAATGAAATAACAGGAGACTTTTAAATTTTTCATATAATTTCAGCAATTGCTACCTATAGAACTGAAAATAATGTTTTTCATACTGTCAAAGGTTTGTGGTTCTACTGAGGCTCATAAATCTTGACCACATATTAATATTTTAAAGTATAACTTTTATTATCACTTTTAGAAGTGTCTGGAAGGAAAGAATGGAAAAGTAAGCATTTTCTTTCTTAAGAAAATATTAGTAAATGTTAATAAATTCAGCAGAAAAGCAAGGGATAAGCTCAACTTTTGTCATGACAATATGAAGTTGTCATATACAAATGAGTTGGGATGCTTCATAATTATGGTGGGACACAAAATACTCACAGGCATCAAGTTGTACATTCCTGTTTCTACTCTAGAACAACAGAGAAATAGCATGGTGAGAGGACTGGCAGGAGAATCAGACTATTTAATAAAAAATCAAAGTACCATGGCCAAGAGAAGCCAGACATGAAACAAAAACAAAAGCGTTTACACGAACATTTATACTTACTACTTTCTACATTTCTACTTTTATAGGAGATTTATTATCCTATAAAAGCTTCCTTTTCCAGAAATAAAATAATAAAGCATGTAATGATGAAACATGGAATTCATAGAGCTGAGTGTCATTAAATTCTACTTAAAATAGCATAATTTATGCAGAACACAGTGTATAAACATATATACATATGCATGAGTTTACTTAATTAATGCTTAATAATGTCATATTATAATTTTTCTTATTACTTCCATCTTATAGGTTAAAACTTGTCCAAGATTTTACTAGTGTATTAATAATACTCAGGTTAAAACTATCCATTATGATACAAACTTCCATATGAATTATCATATTACTTGCCTACTGTGGATGATTGATTGATAAATAAAGCACTGATTGACCAGTAGCCAGGCAGGAAGTATAGGTGGGACAACGAGAGAGGAGAATTCTGTGAAGTGGAAGGCTGAGGCAGAGAGACGCTGCCAGCCGCCATTATGAGAAACAGATGTTAATATACCGGTAAGCCACGAGCCACGTGGCAACTTATAGATTAATAGAAATGGGTTGATTTAAGATATAAGAACAATTAGCAAGAAGTCTGCCACAGCCATACAGTTTATAAGTAATATAAGTCTCTGTGTGTTTACTTGGTTGGTCTAAGTGGCTGCGGGACTGATGGGTGAGAGAGGTTTGTCCTGACCATGGGCCAGGTAGGACCAGGAAAACTCTAGCTACACTTGCCCCTATATCTAGCATTTGTTTGCTGTATGAGGTGTTTGTTTTTCATTTTCTTTTCTAAGCATATGTTGCATATGGTGCTCAAATTACAATCTAGTGGCATTAGATTTTTTTAATCATTATTTCCACTCTAGTGAGCCGTTCAGTTTTAAATCATGTCCTGTGCCACGTCAGAAGATTTAAAAGTTTTTCCAATTCATACATAATCCTTTAAACTTTCCATAATCTCATAGTCAACTAATAAAATACTTACACTGCTATCTCTCCCAGTATTCTGAAATGGACAGGGTAGGGGGAATACATCTTTGGGATGAGCTAGAAACTCTCAGGAATCTATGAGGGTGACCCTAGCTATGACTCCTAGCCATGTGGGATACAGAACCTGAACCAACCATCTCCTATAACCAGGCAAGATTTCCAGTGGTGGGATTAGAACACCAACCAAACCACAAAGCCTTCGACCTACAATTTGTCCTGCCTATAAGATGTGCTGGGGTAAAGGTGGCAAAGAACTTTTGAGAGTGGCCAACCAATGACTGGTCCTGCTTGAGACCTATACCCTGAGAGGGAGCTCATCACTGACACCGCTTGGAGGGCCAATACCCAGAGGAGGGATAGTCAAGAGACATAGGATTGAGCTAATCATGACTGGCAAAAAAAGTCAATGAAATGATTCCTAGTGATATTTTTCTGTATTCATAGATTGGTGCCTAGTCCAACTGTCAACAGAGAGGCTTCACCCAGCAATTGATGGATACAGATGTAAAGACTCACAGCCAAATATTAGGTGGAGCTTTGGGAATCCATTGGAAGAGGGGGAGGAAGGATTGTAGTAGCCAGAGGGGCTAAGAACACCACAAGAAAACCCATAGACTCAACTAACCTGGGCTCATAGTGGCTCACAGAGACTGAATTGACAACCAGAGAGCCTATATAGGACTGACCTAGGCCCTCTGCACATTTGTTACAGTTTTGTGTAGATTAGTCTTCTTGTGGGACTCCTAACAGTGGGAGCAGGGGTTATCTGACTCATTGCCTGCTTTTGGGAGCCTTTCATCCTACAGGGTTGCCTAGTCCAGCCTTAATAGGAGAGGAAGGGCCTAGTCTCATTTCAACTTGATATATCATGGTCAGTTGATATCCATGGGAGATCAGTCCTTTTCTGAAGAGAAAAAGAGGAGGAGGAGTGGATGAGGGGAGGGAAAGTGGGGGGAGTGGGAGGAGAGGAGGGATAGGAAACTGATTTGAATGTAAAAGCAAAAAATAAATGAATAACAACAAAAAGTTTACATTGAAGCCATGAGGGCTTTTGCTTAATATATTCATTGAATGACTGAGTGAATGAATGAATAGTTAATGAAAGAAGTATTCTTCATTTTCAGTGTTGATTCCCTAATCAAGGCCTTTTTCTCCTCCACACCTGGAATCCAGTACTTTATATATAACCCAAAGACACACCTTAACAGTATTATCTTACAAAGGAAAAATCCATGGTCCATTTATCAAGTTTTGAGTAACAAATGATCTAAAAACTTCTTGAAACACAGATCTTAAAAACAAGTATGCAACAAATTATCTTGTCTGTGTGGGAAAAGTCCAAAACCCACAGTGGAGGTCTTAAACTGTGATTAGCAGTTAGTCCTACACAATATAGGATGCATTTTGCTTTAGCATATACATATAAGGAAAGGTCACCTAGTAAGCAAAATATAAAAGTAGTGGTTAATAATAACAGAGAAAAGAATGATACAATATAAAAATTAGAGAGCTATTCTCTCTCCAAATGTCTTATTTTACTATAGACTGCAGTTACTAGGAAGTACCTGCATATTGAGAGAACATATTGAGCAAAACTACAGATATGGGGAGACCCCTGGACTACCTTTCATCAAGGCTCTGTGGAATAACTTAGCAAAATCTTTTCAGCTTGGCATGAGACTTCACCTGCATTTTCTAGACAGAAACTGGAGCTGAAGTCATCTCACAGTTTGAGAAGACTTGATGATCCTCTCAGTATAACCAAGAGATGTATGTCACTGGTAGCTGAGAGTACAGCTGTTAGCTTTGCCATCTCTATGTGCATGTGGCCTTTACTTGAGGCTCTGTCTTTTAAATCTTTGTGTTTGGATTCTTTGAGAAATTATACCCACGACAAGAATTCCAAGTGACAAGAAGGCAAAGGAAATCTGAGTCTATTAATTGGGATACCATAATTTTTGTAGTATTCCATTACTCAAAGCAGTCTGGAAAATGCCAGATTCAAGTGGAGATGATATAAATCCAAATTCTTGGATGAGAGAAGTAGAGAAAATGTTAAAAGGGGCAAATAAAGTCCTGAGTGAATGTTTTGTTTCGTTTTGTTTTTGACATGATCATGGCATGTCAAGAACCCCAGGGTCTTGATCTACATGAATGGCCAAGCATTTCCCATGTTAGGCTCAGAGGAATGGCAAAGCCTTCTTCTGTTATAAATATGAATGTTACAAACTACTGACCTTTAGCTAAAACCATTGTATGCAGAATCTTTCAAATGAGGATGACTGTAACCTGAAACTGCTCCCATACAGAAACCCCCTACCATGATTATTAGCTGACCTGCTTCCTCCTTCTGCTACATAGAATAAATGCATTGAGTTTTCTGGCTGCTGGTGTGGCTCCATCAGAGCACACAGCCCAAGCAAATCCAGTTTTTTATCATATGTGTCTGTGGTTACTTCATTTCCAGTTACCACAGTCAAGTCAACCCCAAAGCCATGCAGATTGTGGCAAATATAGTGGAAGTAATTGCCTTGATCAACAACAATAAAATAATGAAAATATTTTATTATGAAGATGAGAAGGAAAATGCAAGGAGGAAAAAGACAAGAAGGACATAATGGTATATCTTTTCTAGTGACCCTCATATCTTCACGTGACTCTGTGACCCATCTTATACATAAGGAAACTGAGAATGAAAATGGCCATCTAACACAGTTACTGTCACACAGTAAAAGCCAAAAACAATGGAGCATTTGCAATTTATTTCATCATTCACTCACTCTACCATAACATTTAGTGACTCCCTATATCCTACCATATAAAAATTCATTTCTTATATTTGATTTCCTGATTTTGCAACCTTACCTCTTTCCTTACTCTCTGCTCCCTGTAATACCTACTAGTACCACAAACAATTTTTTTCATCCTTGCCTGATTCCCTGTTACTGGAATGTATCCATTTGCTCCATCAGAAATCTCAATCTTACTCATACTAACTTCATAATCCACCACATCTTTCTTTTGAATATCTACCCAACTATAGCAACCTATAGGGACCTTCCCTTTTGTGAAGTTACCATACTCCCCTCTCCCCCTTTAAAATATTGGCTTGTGGATTTGAACTGTAGCTGTTTCCATGTATTGCTTTTTATCTTTTGACTTTATATCATATTTTTTATAATTCTGATCTATATTATCCAGCCTGGTAATCTTCCTTAGTTACTCATAATCTCCCAATAAACTGCACCACAGTGCTCTTTAGTCATTCTAAAGACCATTCGAGACTGCAGTAGAAAAATGATCAATGTTATTCTGAAATAACTAGTTTGACCACAGTCAAGTTGAGCATAGTATTCAGACCATATACTTATGCAAAGTAGATGCCATTTGCACCCTTGAGCCTTCTCAGTAAATTGCACGGAAAACCCCGAAGAGCAAAGTGGCCGAGCAAAGCAGTAGAGTTAGTAACTACATGCTGTGATTTCTGAATTTCCATTAAATAGCATTTTCCTTTCTACTGGTGGAGATTGAAATGTCTTTGATAGGATAATTTATTCCATAATTAAGAATGAAGCTTAAGGCACAAATTCACTAAAATTATGTTTTTTCCATAGCACCTACTAAACTGTCTTATGAAGGACACTGGAATAAAAAGTACATAGACATATTGAAGAGAAACAGATTTTTTTCAACAAAGGCAAAAGATAAAATACAGAGGCCAGAAAATCTGTTAATAGTTTGCCTCAGGTCCTATCTGCTAATGTTTCAAAATTCACAAAGAGGGAAAAAATGTCATAGGGCATACATTCCCAGGATTCAAATATGCAAAATCACCCTATAACCTGTGAAGTACAGGTGAGCAGATTCAATCCCTCTACATCCTTTAGATACACAAATAACCACTTTCTGCAGACTGGTGATGTTTTTTAAAATGCAGCTTGAAGTATTGGTCAGCTTTGGACAGGGGATAAAACAGAAATGTTTTACAGTATCTTTACCTGCACAACCTTCTGAATTTGACACACTTACTAAATGGTTTCTTGTACCACATTTTCAACTCAAAGTATAAATCAGTAGTAAGTTTTAAACAATAAAATGAGCTGATCAAGGTCCCCATAGTGTTAAGTCCTCATGTAGGAATTGCAGAAGGGAGTTTAGGAATCAGAGTGAAGAACAGAGCAGCCCGCTTGCCTTATTATTCACTTTATTTTCCTTCTATCAGGGATAGCTAATCTTGTTCAGTTGCCCATTTACTCTTAAGAAGACAAACTGAAAGGCCTAATGGGAATGCTAAAAATCTCATTTCTGAGCGTCAGATGATTTCTGGTTACCAGAGGCATAATTTTTTTCACTCTGATTATGCAGTTTTTTGACATCTACTGGGGTGAGAAAAATGGTTTTATAACAGAGAACTGAACAAATGTTTGGGGTTTATTTTATTTGTCTTCAGGGCAACTGTTACTAGAATTTGCTTGCCCTGTTTTACCAAATGAATAGTTGCTATTTGCACCCCACCCCCTGCTTTATGTTGTGCTGTGACTGCCTCAGCTACTGCATACCTTTGTGGGTATGGTAGGAGACAAGTAAAATTCTTTTGCCAGGCAAAGACTCCACAGTGCCTCTTTCTGTGACCACTGTGGATGGCCGGAGGAGTCTATTTCTGTCTGCCTTTTCTTTCTTTCTTTCTTTCTTTCTTTCTTTTTTTCCTTTCATTTTTCTTTATTAAGAAATTTTCTACTGTATGGAGTAGTGGAAAGGCCAAATCTACAGTCATTCCGGCTACATTCAAAGGGAAGCCTCAGAGGAACAAGAGTGGGCTATGGACAATACAGAGCTAAGGGACACGGAGAGTGTGAATTTCAAGCTTTAATTTTTCCATCACTGAGTTACAATAGGAAACACCATCATCATTCTCTCCTCTCTGACTTAGCCAAGGAACAACATGCTACAAGCTTCAAAGCTTCATGGAGTCTCCTATACACTATTATGTTGTAAAAGGAGGATGTGGAAAAAAAAGGATTTCAAAAGATCTGGAATATGATTTTTCTGAAAAAAGCTAGAAATAGTGGATTCCTTAAACAATTTATAAATATTCAGAGAAGTTCAATTAATTCTAAGAATTATACAAGACAGAAGTGCCAAGAAATGTTATTTTGAAAACCTATGATTTTCTTTGCAGGATTATGTATAGTACTTTCTGGCATACATATATACCATGTGTGGTATGAATGTGTGTGTGCAGGTGCATATGCATGCATGCATGAGTGCATGTGTTTGTGTGAGAGTTAGGAAGTTTCCCATGAGGAATAATTATTTTTGTCACCTGTACTATACATTTCTGTCCATTTTAAGTATGTTTTTATGTGTTGTACCATTGGATGGTTTACCTAATTCTATTTCCATCTGTTCCTCAGAAGGCTGAATAAGACTCTCATAGAGCAGAGAAAGAGTTAGTTGCCCAAAAACTTTTTTCCCATGCAAAACAAATATAGTTTCAAACTCAGATTATGTTAATGCATTGTATCCATAAAATGTTAAATATTACCTCATGTTTAAAAGAAAGTAATTTTGACTATATTATCAATTATTAAAGAATATGTATCTCACAGTGTTCTTAGCTGGGTAAAATTGATGATTATTTTTTTTTCATCTCTTGGCATGTATAGAGTCTTCCTGTACTATGAAGATACCAATGGGGATGAAGCTTCCAGGTCAGTATCATCTTGATTACTATGAAGTATGTATTATCTTCAGCACTACAGTTTTACCATCAAGCTTTGGAGAGTATCTCAGAGTGATGGTAATATTTGGAAGGTCTCTGGGACCCCACTGGTCACAGTGAAAGAGTTAACCTATTAGCCTGTAGTGTCTACTAGTAGAATGTCATCCTGTTACAGGACAACATCATTTAAAAATATTTTATACAAATTAATTTATATATTTTAAGAATCTTCAATAGTATTAAATTTTCATACTTCTTTTTTTACAAGCTACTTAGTGTTATTTAGCTTTCTCTGCACCCCCTCCACTTTCCTGCTTTCCATGACCCACCTTTTCTGTTCTGTAAATCTCTTTAATCCTTTCATAGTTGATGACTACAGGCAACATTGCCTTCTGGATAACACAGGACACTGGCACATAAGAACTTATAGTAGATATGACAACATACACAAGCCACATGTATGTTCAAACCAAACTATATCCCAACATGGAGAGGGGGGTGGGCACTAAGCTCCACCCCTAACTGAGGATCTACTCACAATTGGTAACTTCTAGGAGACAGTTTCTTTCATAACTTTCCCTCTGGTAAGTTGACCACACTTCAGTGGAAGGCTACACATCCAATAATGTATGGATAGGACAAATTGGATTTGTGGGAAAGAAAACAAAAACAAAACAGGATGCAGCAGTGACTGAGTAGGGAATAAGGTGAATCTAGGAAGAGTGTGTAGGGGAGAATTATAACTGCACAGTAGTCCAACTTTAGACTATAGAGTTATCGGCATCAGTACTGATAATAATTCTGTGGTTTTATTTTTCTGTAAAAAACTTAAAAGAGTAAATAATATCTTGGCATGTTCAGAAATAAATATTTAAGACCAGTATTGAAGTCTAATTTCTAAATCAGTTACATCTTATAGCAGAGTTTAAGATTACATTTTCCGTACATATGCTATGATTGAAACCAAATATTGTTCAAGATGAGCAATCAGAAACTTTTATTTTTATCTGGTAACAAACTAATTTGAAATGAAATTCTAAAAACGAAAAAAAAACAATAAAAATAAGATGAAAATGAACTAAATAATTTGGATATTTTGGCTGGGGAAAAATTAATTGTAATTTACCTGGCAAGGTACTAATGTAAATAAATGCCAGAATGTAAAGTGA
Source organism: Peromyscus attwateri (assembly GCA_902168425.1). NCBI lineage: Eukaryota > Metazoa > Chordata > Mammalia > Rodentia > Cricetidae > Peromyscus > Peromyscus attwateri. The sequence goes on from CABHPP010120108.1 coordinate 43,932, forward strand.
GTTGGAAGGATAGACAATATACTATTTAATTAGACTTCATTTTCACTCCTTCAGTCTTCTTTGTGCTTTGGCTTTGTCCTCAAACTGTTGGTAGGATAAATCCAGCATTTCCAAACATGATGTTGACATCAATACATGAGAACATCCCCAAACCCCCAATAATTTCTGCCTCTGACTCTTAGAATTTTGAAAGTTCCTTTTTACTTTCTCTCCAGTTTCTTTTCATATCTTATTTGTTGGAACTGGACTAACATCTGTTTCTACACCTATCATGAAGTATCAAAAATTAGCAAATAGTAGTGATTGGAAAGTCTAACATCTTAAACACTTATAGCTTTCTAGTATAAAGACACAAATTTCCAATGAGCTATTCATTGTGGTCAATTTTGCCATCTAATTTATTACACATTTAGTTATATCAGGAAATCATGGAAAATTCCAGATTTTTCAGTTATAATTCAATGACATTTTGGTATATGTACTTATTCTTAACCTCTTTAGCAGTCTGAAAACAAAACTCAGTTCTCTGAGTATGGAATCACCACTCCCAACTATTTACACAATTTTCAAATGGAAAAATAAAAGAAAAATGATATAACAATTCTAACATAAACAAATATTGCTTGTGATGTATGCCCCTGAAAGAATTCACATATTATTGATGAAATTCCTATTTTATATGTGGGTTATGGGACTGCAGGACTTGTGGGACCTGGAGAGAAGCTCTCCAGCAACAACATATTGATTGGTATTATTTATTTTAGTTTGAAATACTCTTTGACTTACATTTTTTTTTCTTTTTACAGTGAGATATTGAAAAAAATATATCAAAGAAGCAGGAATTCCAATTTATTGCTAATCAGATATGAACATGTAAACCAAAAAAAAAAAAAACCACACCATTTTTCATGTATTAGTCTATCAGGAAGAATAGATAAAATTAAGCATACCTAGAAGCAGTCTAAAAGTAAATATTAAATCTTTATATTGAGTTTCTAATAAGAAAACTTATACTCTTTAGCAAAACCAGTCATTTTCATATGTAGTTCACATCCACAAAGTTCCAAAATTAATTTTCTAATAACACTCTCTTTCTAGACTATAGCCATGCTTTTGATTACTTCTCCTGCCCTAGACAACTTTTAAGAATCATGAAGCAGTTTTAACATGAAAAATATGAATTACCACTAGTATTTTCAGATGAACTGAAGCAACTGTTTAAACAGTGTTTGTGTATGCATATACATCTTTATGTGTGTTTAGACATGTATTTAGTGGGTAGTGTCTATATCAACTACTTTTCACCATATATTTTGAGTTAGGGTCTCCCACTGAACCTATACTTCATCAACTCAGACTATCAAGACTTCAAGTAATAGGGATTTTCTTAGTTCTGATTCTCTAGTGCTGGGATCACAAGCTTAGCTATGATCATCAATTAATCCATAGATGAGGCTAGTGTCATCTTGACTCAATCACTTCTCTAGGCACCACCTCTGAATGTTGCTACAATACAAATTAAAACCACAATGTGTAAGTCTCCATGGGATGCTTATTTGTTTATTATGACAGAGTATCTCTAGGTAGCTCTGGCTGTACTGGGACTCAGTATGTAGACCAGGCTACTCTGGCCTCGAACATACAAAGATCTGCCTGCCTCTGCCTCCTGAGAACTGGGACTAAAGGCATGTGCTACAATAAATGGCACAAGTCATGTTTCAACCATAGAGCATTTTCATAGACATTTTTACATAAACCTACTTAAAAGATTTTTAATAAAAGCTTTGTTGAGAACTAAAATTATTCTATTATTTAAATTTTAGGATTAAGTACCAATAAGGCAAAACCTATTATTGATGAGACTGTGTTTCTCTTTTGGTTCATGGACCCATGGAATAGATACAGTTTAAAGGTAAACAGAAAAAAATTCCAAAATGAAGCACAAATTTTTAAAAATAAGGAATTTGAAAAAAATTTGGGATCTTCAAAACCAATGCAGGAAGTAATAATTTAGTAAACTCAGCTACATTATTGTTAAGATTATTATTGACAATAAGTAAAGAAGTAGATTCTATTATAAAATGCACAAGAGAGTGAGATTATAAAACTTACATTTTATTTTCTTCACTTTTCTCTTGCTTTTCTGCCTGCAATATTTAATGTGGGCATTAAAATTTTA
>CABHPP010120109.1:4184-14430 GCA_902168425.1 Peromyscus attwateri
TAGTTATTAATACAGATACCATTAAGTAGAACAACAAATTTTATGTGAGAAAGTCCAATTCTAGTTTTGGTGATTTTTAATTTCATCATTTTTCAAAATAAAACATATATTGTACTTATGCAAGAAAAATATTGTGCTTGGAACCAAATCTAAACACTTTTCCACGCTACTAAGATTCATACTAAGTAAAGGTAAAATAACAACTGGCTTGCAAAGTAGTTCTGAAAATTAGATGAGCTTTTCATAAAGCTAATCATGGTATCAACACATGTAGGAAGTGCTAGATTGACCTTCAACCTAGAGGCTGTGAGGGAGGACTGTCTCATGGCTGATGGTTGCTAGTCCTTACCAGCAGACTTGGTATCCCCTGGCTTTTAGAAACATAGCTGCAATGTATGCCTCTAACTTCACAAAACTGTCTCCACTCTTCCCTGCCCGATGCTACAAAATATTTGTGGTCACCAACATATACTACTGGTTTCTTTTAAGACCATATCCATTATAATTCATCGTGCCTAGGCAATATAAAATTCCTTTTCAAGATACATATTAGGAAATGTATTTATAATCTGAGATACCATACTTTCACCAAAATTATTTTATTAGGAATGAAGACTTCAATTAAATCCAAAAAATTTGATTTTCTAGCTTATAATATGGGCCTTCTTTTGTATACCTTCCATTTCCCTCTCAAGAACAAATTTAATGGATTTTAGGTACAATTCTCAAGTTACTAATCAGATGGATGTGACTTTATTGTACACACATATCTGTTGCTGCATAATGCAACTTTTTAAAATATGTTTTTTAACTTCTGATTCATGTGTGTGTGTGTGTGTGTGTGTGTGTGTGTGTGTGTGTGTGTGTGGGTGGGTGTGAAGCTCAGAAGGGAATAATAATGGGGACTTTCAGGCCAGAATTTAGTGTTTTGTTTCATGGTTATAGAAACATGATTCAGTGACAAAGACTCTCAAAGGACTCTTGAGAACCTAGGACACCTGAAGTTATCCAGAAGTATATAACTAAAGTTTCATTTGGAATAAAATTTGTAATAAGGACAAATCATGTACCGTGTAGCTTCTGTTCTTTCATCAAAATGTGTTTTCAGTACTCTAGAGGGTTTTAATCTCTTCTACAAAGATTCCATAGAGGCTTCCTAGTGCTGATGGCTAGAAATATAATTGGCAAAATGTCTGCAATACATGCTGCCATCTGGTAGTAGTCCCCTGATTATCACACTAAATCCCCGTTCAGACAAACTACAGAGGTTGTCCTTGCTCTGCAGTTGTGAAAATGTCTAGCAACCTGCTGAGATAACTGCACACCTGGGGATACTGGTAGATTTCAACTTGTGCACTATAATGTGCTAGCTGTATCTGTACATATGGGTGGGAAAGCAGCAGTTTAAAGGAATGCAGAATCTTTCACGGTGATGATGCTCTTTCAATAGTAGAGTAGCAAGGATGAGATTGGAGGATGAGACCAGAATTTTTTTTCACATACCCTTTCATTATTCATCAATGTGAAATTTATTTGGATGAAACAAAAGATATAACTCTAGCAGTAAAGCATTTACCTCACAAGTATGAGGACCTTACTCTGATGCCTAGAGGTCATATAAAATGGCAGGCCCAGTGGCATGCCCTGGTAATCTCAGTCAGTGCTGGGCAGTCAGAGAGAGGACAAGCCCTTGGACACATCAAGCCTACACTTCCTTATGAGCTTCAACTCAATGAAGAACCTTTTGTAAAAAGAGGTTAACAGGGTTCCTGAGAGAGACACATATAGTTATTTTCAGGAGTGCACACACATCTGCAATTGCCCAAATGTGCATGCCTATTTACACACACACTCACACACACGCACAAACACTTACATTAGAAAAATGAACATTGAGAATTTGTTTTAGAGACTATTCATTTTTTTTTGCAATCATCTTCTTGACAATTACATGAAAACACATTACAATTTGGTATCAGTTTTTAAACATTTAATGATATTATATTTAAATAGACATAGAGAACATATAATAATATCTATATATTACATATAAACATTTGTATGTCAAAACATAAAAATTATTTCAGGTTCTGTTAAAAAAATACATTGTATGTGATATTTTTAATTATTTATTTTACTTTTTGAGATTAGAATATAATTACATCATTTCCCTTTCTCTTTCCTCCTTCCACACCCTCCCATATACCCCTGCTTGCTCACCTTCAATTTCATGGTCTTTTCTTTTTTCATTAATTGTTGTTACATGCCTATATATTCCTAAATATATATATATATATATATATATATATATATATATATATTCCTAAATACAGCCTGCTCAGTCAGTATACTGTTACTTGTATGTATGTTTTTGGTGTGCTCTTCCCTGGGGAGGATTATTTCTCCTGCTCTCAGCAATCCTCAGTTGCTTATATTTCTTTGTGTAGGGTTGAGGCCTCCTGAGCTTCCCCACATCCCTCTTAGCATGTCTACTGGTGTTGTCCTTGTCCAGCTCATGTTAGGAAATCATGTCAGTGAGATTTTGTGGGTGTAGCTTCTGATATTTGGAGGTGACACAATTGCAATCTTTCTTCCCTTCTTTGGCAATGATCCTTGATCCTTGTAGATGGATCCTTTGAGACTATGCTCCAGATACAGTTGTTTTTAATCACAAATATTTTAGAGAAAATACTTAGTGGAAAATGAGCGTGATTCTCTTTTGTAACGACATTTGCATAAGTAGAGGCCAATGGGGGAAACTGGACAAATGCTGCTGCAGAAGAGTTAAGGTGATGAGAAGCAACAATTTAAAGACTGATACCTGGGTACCAAAGACTCCGGCTCTGTGTTAAGCACACCAATGTCAGCATTGACCGTCCATCTCAAAGTCTACTTCTACATCACTTCCTTGCTGCTATAAAATAATAATAGATGGTGCATATAACAATGAATTGCTACAGTAAATATTAAGGCAAAAAGAAGAATAGAAAAGGTTTTTTCATTTCTTTCTCTTTGTTTCCTTCTTTTATTTATTTGTTTGTTTTTCAAGACATGGTTTCTCTGTGTAGCTTTGTTTATTCTGGAACTGGCTCTGTAGACCAAGTTGGCCTTGAACTCACAGAGATCCACCTGCCTCTGCTTCCTGAGTGCTGAGATTAAAGGCATGAACCACTGTGACTATTTTTTGTCTTTCTTTTGTTTTATTTTTTATTTACTTATTAGCACAAAATATGGGTTTTGTTTTGACATCTTTATGCATTCCCATGATGTAATTTATTACTTCAATCACCCCTCACACTTCTCATTTCTGCTCCCTTTAGACCCCTTCCTCCCCCTGCATGGTTTATGCATTCTTGTTTATTATTAAATAAAACTCCACTGTGTACATACAAAGAAAGTACATTGTAAGTAAAAGGGTAATTTGTTAATAATCATATTTGTTTGTGTACAACGTAACTGAATAAATATGAGGGCTTAATTATTGTACTTAACGTCAACTATAAAGTAAAATTAACCTAGATCAATGTGCCTTAAAAATAATGATCATACATGCATATGATTTCAACATATTCAATACTGCTCTGTTCTATATGCATTTAGAAGCCATTTAAGAGAGCAGCATAAATAATATATGGTAAATCATACTAGATATGCATTGATTGCTATTAAGAATCAAGTAAATTTAAATCAGTTCCAAACCTTTCCTGGAAGACTGTTTAGAATTCATTAAAATATGTTAAGTGACCTTAGGAAAGTCAACTATGTATTGCCATTGGCCAAAGACATAACCTTCCTGAGCCCATTAATACTTTGAGTAAATGCATTACATGGTTGCTCATTGCTTTCACAGTGTACCGTGCATCTTTTATGTATAGTGAAACCCAGGAATGTGCAACAGAATTATGTGTCTACCTCACACTTATTGTAAATAACTTCCATATTTTGTTCAATTTCTTATCTCTCAGGATAAACCTCAGTAATATATTTTTACACATCTAAAAATGAATTCCTTTATGTTACATATTGCTAGTAGCTTACTAGGAATAAATTTCCAGAATATTACAGACAGGTTTACTTAAACAGCAGAAGTGTTTTTGTTCACTGTTCTAGAACAATGCTGTCTCAGCTCAATGCCCTAGTAGACTTAGATTGCCTAAAGACTTAGTATTTGTTTTGCTAGAAAATACATTTTTACTCTGTCCTATCAAGAGATTTTTGCCTGTACATGAACATTAATAGTGTCTCTCTCTTCTTATATCAACCATATAAAATTAAATTAAGACTCACTCATAGGACTCCATGGACACTTAATTACCCCTGTAAAGACCATGTTGTTTATATGTAGATTCACTGAGAGTAAGCCTTGATCAAATGAATACAAGGAGGAAGAACACAAAACTTGTCCTTAGCTGTCAATATAGCACCATCAATGTATTTGGAGTAGAGCACATTAAAAAATATTTCAGGGAACACTCTTTCTCAAATTTTTTTTTTCTAATTCATCCTTGGATTTAATGAATAGGATTACACAGTTCTAGATTTTCAATAATTTCTAAACATAGTTAAGGAGCAGCACATCTTATATGTAGCATAGAAGCTTTATGGATTATGGGATTAAATATTTGAATATTGGTACAATATATAATATATAATAAATACACATCTATATATTGCTAACATTGGAAATCAAAGATATGGGTGCTGTAGAATATTATTTTAAGATGTGTTACATTTATTTATGTTGCGTAACATTTGATGGTGCAAAGATGTGTTGCATTCTTTCTTGTTGGATTTGTTTAACTCTGTGAAGCTGTGTTATTCTGACTGTCTAAAACACCTGATGATCTAATAAAGAGCTGAACAGCCAATAGCAGGGCAGGAGAAAGGATATGCAGGGCTGGCAGGTAAAGAGAATAAACTGAATGAGAAATCTGGGGAAAGAAGAAGAAAGAGCAAGAGAACAAGGAGAGGAGGAAGTTAGGGGCAAGATACCTAGCCATACAGCCAGCCAAGGAGTAAGAGTGAAATTAAGACACACAGAAGTAAGAAAAGAAAAACACCCAGAGGCAAAAAGTAGATGGGATAATTTAAAGTTATGAAAATCTGGCAAGAAACAAAGCAAGCTAAGGCCACGCATTTATAATTAAGAATGGCCTCCATGTGTCATTTATTTGGGATCTGGGGGGCAGACCACCAAAGTAATAAAGTAGTAAGAGAAAAAAAAACAACCACCACATGGGTCGAAATATGGTAGTTTTTACACCTATTTTATACACCCATTATTCTCTAGCATTTCTGCCCTTAACTCAGACATTATAATCAAGTTCTATATAAACATGGAGAATATGTTTGAATGTAAGAAGGCAATCATATTTCTGCTTATTTTTTTTAAATGGTAGACCTTATTGAAGGGCTCTTGTCCTCAGACTGTAGTGTTTGATATTTCACTTTTCAGCAACCCATTATATGCTAGAAGCAGTTAATATAGGGATTTTACTTATTCTATAATTTTAGTCTTTGCTGTAATGATAAACTGATGCAATTTAAAGTTGGGTGGTTGTATATTAATGTTAATATTCTTTATAATTTCTTCATTAACTTTCTATTTCTTTGACACTATTTGTCCACATTTTTGGGTAAAATTTTTTGTTTTCATCATGTGTAGAGTGGGCCATGAACATGTCAGGCACTAAACTTGTATTTCCACTTAAAGCTTTACCTCAAATTTATAATAAGTGTATGCATATCACATTCTACTCAACATATGTGAATTTATTGCATTAATTATGTTTATTCTGTTATATCACAGACCATCAGAGCTCTCCTATCATTTAAATGAGTTATCAAATGTTTCTCTTAATCATAAATTAAATAAACCACATGGTCATATAAGTTAAGGAAAAGGGGTTATAAAGCATTTTTTGAGTAAGGTGGGAATGATAGGAAGAAGAATAATGATAAAGTCAATCAGCCCGATTCAGTTGCATTCATATTCCATTCTTGGCATGCATTCAAAGCATCAGAGGAATAAAAGAAATCACTCACTTAACAGTAAAAACCTTTGGGCTTAGTATAAAACATTTGACTCTCTTAACTATATAACTAAATATACTCATGAAAAATCTCTGGAGATTTTTTTCTGTAGTGGAAAGAATTCATGGACATCCACAGAAGGAAATTATCTTACTTTAGGATGATATTCATTAGAAAATGTATCTAATGTGGCCCAATTTATATACCATTAACTTTTTTTGTCTATGCATCCCAACTATTCCCTTCTCTTTAGCATCAAGAATTCATGTAATGAGGATGTTTATTTTAATATATAAAACACTATTCTCAGGTCTTATATGCCTATTTATTCTTTGTTCTGTTTCACTAAAATCTTATTAGTTTCTTCAGTTTTGATTAGTCTGCATGAGTAGGAATAATGATATTACTTTCTCTGGTCTTGTATTTTTCATTAAGATATTCCTTCTGTATGTTACAACTACAGTTGGCAAACTAGCTGTGGGCTGTGGCACAATTTTGTTTAATCTTGTACTTACTATGAGACAAAAATAATCATATACTGATGTGCAATAAAATGTTAGCATTCATAACTAATTATTACACCATAGTCATAAGGCTAATATGATTATGTAAGTATTATCAAATATTGTTTGTGTGCATTATAAGAAAAATTTGGCATAGATTTTTCAACTCCTTCATTATAATTCATATTTTTCAAATAACCTAAGATTTGCTAATTATTTTTATCATTAAATAGATGCATTACAATAAAATTCTTTAGTATCTGCTACTCTAAAGTACAAAATTGAAGTAAATTTATGATTCAAATCATAAATAAGGAGGTAGTCTGGACATTCATACACAAAGACTATGTTCTTCCTTTTTTAAAATCAAGGATGTAATTTGTCTGTTAAATACTAAGATTGATGCTTTCTTACTGTTATACTTTTTGTGTTAATAAATCAGAACACAGCCAGCACCTCCAAATGTTCAATCCTGACCCTACAATTAGCTTTCCACTGACTCTATTTCCTGATTATCATCAGCGCAAACCCTTACTTTGAGCTATCCCATAATTAGCCAGACAATAAGATTTCATGTGCTAAAATACCCTGGCTGGTTGAGCAGGCTAACCACTCATCTGTCACAACCCCTGGATAGATCACTTGCCCTTGTTTAGTTAAGAGGATTGTCAGCCCTACTTCCCATTAAGCTGACAGTAATGTGGCCTCCAAAATTTGAGTGTAGCAATTAAAAGTTTTGAGCTCTACTTAAATGGCACCAAGCTAAATCCTACAAGCATGAATTTGTACTGATCTTCCTTAAAATAAAATTGCAAAAAAAAAAAAGCACAGTGCTGATACTGGCACAAAGGAAAAAAATATATATATATTTATAATTATTTTACTACATAAAAAACAACTTAACATAAACTTTCTGTGTCAAAACATTTTAATATCATTTTGTTTTATTCTATCAATTTAAAAAATATCATTTTAATTTAATAATTACATCTAATTCCCTTCTTAATTTTGCTCCCCTATGTGTATGCAAGAATGCTTTTATGTATTTATTATCTTAGTAAAATAGAAGATAAAACTGTATATATTATAGAATGACTAAATGTAGCTAAACACAGTTGCATTATGTTTTCTGATTTCTGCTGTTTCTCAATTTGGGGATAACTTCCCGAATTATTTACATTTGCATGTGTATTGTTTCATACATACAATATAGTTTACATTTGTATATATATTTATATGTAACAACTGAAAAGTAAGTATCTGCTCTTTTAGCTCTCATTGCTAATGGAAATTGTTCGTGTGTTTTTCCTAAAATGAGTATGCATATGTCACTTTTATTTCATGAGTTCTTCTCATATAAAGTTCTTACACTGACGAAATACTGCTTACTTTTTTCATGGGTGTGATCGAATGAATCCCTGACAAGCAATATAAGGGATAAAATGTTTATTCTTCTCACGGTCTTGAGGGTACCGAGTACATCACAGTGACAAAGGCAGAGCAATGGGAGTGCCCTGCCGCTGTGGCCCTGTGGTTTCAAACCATTAGTTTGTGCCTTTTGTTTAGAGAAATGACACCAGTATCATTTAACGTTAACACTGAGGTGTGAATCAATTCACATCATTTAGTTATGTGTATGTTTAGACTTTCATAATCTGTGTTCACTTATTTCCTTTTTTTTTTCATTTTTCTTTATTAAGAAATTTTCTACTCACTTCACATACCACCCACAGATCCCCCCCTCCTCCCTCCTCCTATCCCCCAGCCCTCTCTCCCAAGCCACCCCACAACCCAAAACACCCAAATCAGTCTCCCATGCTGAGTCAGCAGAGCCAGGCACACTGAGCCTAGGCAGGTCCAAGCCACTTCCCACTGCACCAAGGCTGTGCAAGGCGTCACACCACAGGTACCGGATTCCCAGAAGCCTGCCCATGCTCCAGGGACAGATCCTGATCCCCCTGTCGGGGTGCCCCCCAAACAGTTTGATCCAAATAATCATCTTCTATATCCAGAGAGCCTAGTCCAGTCCCATGGGGGCTCCACAGCCACCAGTCCACAGTTCATGAGCTTCCATTAGTGTGACTGGTCATCTCTGCATGTCCTCCCATCAAGATCTCAACGTCCCTTGCCTGCAGAATCCCTCCTCTCTCTCATCAATTGAATTCTTGGAGCTCAGTCAGCCTGGTGCCTGGCCATGGGCAGACTGCAACCTACAACTCCAGAAAGGCTAGCTAACAGGAAAAGACCCTAGGAGGGATACCTGGATGACCCTGTGAAGGAGAAATGGCTGAGTTCTTCATGAGTGGACTGGGTGTGGGGGGTGGCAGAGGGCGAGGAGTGGGGGATGAGAACATAGGAAAATGGGAGGGTCAAGCTGGAACAGGGACAGAGTGGGTGGGCAGGGAGGAAGATACCATGATAGATGAGGACATCATGGGAATAGGAAGAGGCAGGATGCTGGGGAGGCTCTCAGGAATCTACAAGATGACCCCACCTTAGTCTGCTGACAGTGGTCCAGAGGGTGCCTGGACTGGTCTACTCTGGTGACCGGTCTAGTGAATAACCTAGCTGTCATCATAGAGCCTTTGTCCAGTGACAGATGGAGGCAGATGCAGGGTTCACTTATTTCCTAATCTACAGCCTTTTATTCTATCCTGTAGCTTCATGGGAATTTTTAACTATCTCCTCTGTTCCTAGAGTCCCTTCAAATATGTATTATAGTTCTCACTTGGTGGTCAAATAGTCTTTAGTTGGTATTCATTTGAAAGAATTTTCTTTCAATTATTTAGGATAACGTTGGTAATATAGAAATATAGTTATCTTATTAACCTGAGGAGGCAGCTCTCGTCTTTAAGAGCTTAAAATACATCACCCAGTGACCTCTTTGACTCTTAGAGTTTCTATTGAGAAATCTGTTATACTAAATGATCTATCTCTATATGTGACTCTGTGCTTTTCTGAGCAGCTTTCAATGTTAGTTTCTTTTCTTTATTCTCTGAATATTCTAATTAATCTAACTTGTCTTCAAGCTCCCATATTCTGCCTTTTACTTGAATCATTCTATTTGTGAAGTTTTCCATTTATTTCTTTATTTTAATTTTTGTCCATTTATTTAAATAATTCAGTGTGATTTTCTTAGCATTTATTTACTTTATTGAATCTCTTTTGTTTGTTGTATTGGGTGATTTATTTTATTTTTATTCTATTGAATTAATTAAATGTGAATTTGTTTCTGAATATTCTTATAATCAGTTCTTTGGTTTATTTGGGATTGTCCAGAGGCTTGTCTTCATGTGACTTGAGATTCTGTCAAGTAAACCACCACAGGCCTATCATGAAAAGAGAAAAGTAGCCAATTAAAAATAGTTCCTCCTTCAACATCAAGTGTAAAGAGATAAGTGTAGTATATATTAAGTAAGTATAAATTAACAATAGATAAAATTTTAATAAATGTTTCAGTTCCTATCAGAAATAGAAGAGGGAAAAATAAATCAATAAAGAAAAGAGGTGATGTGGAAGCCAGTTCTACTCAAATAGAGAATGAAAAGATAAAGAGAAAGGAATTTATTCAGACACTATAAAATAATCCTCAAAGTTGGGATGAAGAGCCAGGAAAATTTCCAGTCTAAAGCTATCCTCTTCAAAGTAGGAGAGATTATTTCATATATACATATACATATACATATACATATACATATACATATATATAT
>CABHPP010120110.1:6123-31496 GCA_902168425.1 Peromyscus attwateri
TGAAACAAAGAGTTTGAATACAAGTACATTCCATGAGTGGATAATGCTTCTTTCAGAATCCATTTAAATAAAAATCCCAGTGTCAGCTGTGACATGTCTCCTAACAAATTTTTTTCTAGGAACATCCCAGAAGCCCCTAAAACAACACAAGCTATTTTTGTTGCATTTGGTTGTCCACTAGTAATGGCTTTCCGGACAAGATGTGTGTGCCCTCTAATCCAACAAAATTCCATGACTGTTATGGGATCAACCAGATGCTTTCTGATTTATTTGACCCACTCCACAGAAGGGAACTCATGCCTAGTCAGATAAACCAAGAGTCTGATGCTTAGGAGAACATAGACCTTAGGTGGGAAATAGAATTATTATCATTTTTTATGAATTGTCATGTTATCAAACCGCCTTACAAATGCCAATTTTTATACCCAGGGAGTAATACTGAGCCCAGCCCCTATCAGAGAAGAATCTTACAGCAGTAAGCAGAAATTAATACAGAAACCCATAACTAAAGCATCAAGACAAAATGATGGTGAATTGCTCAGCCCAATGTAGGATCACCCATTCCATTGCTCAGGGAATTTTGTAGAAAGGGGGGAATAAAAGAAATATAAAAGCCAGGAAATGTGGATATGTGCAGTCAAAAAATGTCTTCTGGATATGACATAGCTGTTGCACTCATGACCTGGCTGCTGCTGTGAGTATCTGAGCAAGACTTGTACAAGATTTGCCTGCACAGATTTAATCATGGACGGAAAAGGAATCCATGTGCCCTTACCCAACACTTCCCTGAGAGAGCATTGGCAGCTTATGGTTGTAATTGTTGCTGGAGGGTCATTTTCTTCTTCAACTGATGCATTGCCCTTGTTCCAGAAAATAGCCTCCCACCCACACTTAGACAAAAAAAAAATCTGAATTAACCCTATGGATCACACATAAAAAGATGACATAAAAGTAAGAAGAGTCATCTGAAGGAAAGGTGCCCACAGAGAAAGAAGGGAGAGGGAAGAGTGGGGGGTGAAAGTGACTAAAATCTATTAGATAAATGTGTGAAACTGTCAATAAAATAGAGAGAAAGTGGAAATGGTATCTATTACTGAACACTTGCCTACAGGGATCAATACAACCATCCCACCATCACAGTGTTCTTGGCACTCAGCACATACAGTTCTTATTTCTTATGGATATACAGTAAAGAGTCACTCCAGATCCTGGACAAGACAGGCTGAGTCTATGGAGTTTTCTTGTGTGGTCTCTCTCCCAGGAACATCATTCAGAGACTACCTACCCTAAGTGGTGCAAAGGGAGAGACCTTGATGTAATGACAAGTCGCTTGAGGGATCAGGCGTCAAGGTATTCACTGGGCATTCGGTACACAGTCCTCCTTTTCCTGGACCATGTTAAAATTGACATTGCCAGGAGGAAAAGAAGAACCAACCATTGTTTGCACCAAAAGTGCCACCACTTATCAGGTAGAGAAAGTTTCACATTTGTGCAGGGAACTATTCACCAGTCAAGTTCCAAAGCCCATCCAACAGTCATCCTTACTATGAATAAAAGGCTTACCTGATGTACACTTTCCTACCAACCAGGACAGCAGGAAGAGTGAGTAGATGGCTTTTACATAACCCACAAGGCCATAGGCATGAGCCAGGAACATCTCATACAAAAGAGGATTTCAATCACCCAGAATTCTGACTCAAGAGCTGCTCAATGAAATGCTGCCTGTCCTGTGAGGTTCCAGATCAGTATTTTTTTTCATTAGTACAAGCTAATTTATATCCATTAGCAATGCCATTTTCAAAATCAAGTTCTGACTCCATTCACATGTTTCCCAGAAGGGAATTTCAATGTCATGTATTTGGACAGAAGCAATATACTGTTAAGTGTTAAAGGGGTCTTAAGAATTGAGGCATCAGTAAGAGATAGATTATCTTTGTTACATACTTTGCATTTGCAAAGCATCTTTATATTGCATAATCTAGCAGGATATTAATTAGTATTTCTAGCTATCTATGCCCCATTAAATCTTTTCATTGTTGAGGGCAATATAGTTTCAAGTTCAAATGTCTTAAAATAATGAGTAGAATTCACATTCAGCTCATTGATATCATGGTCAGTGTTCCTGGGAAGATGGCAATGCTGGACATTTTACTGTCTTCTGAAGGAGATGCCGGGCACAAGGAAGTCCCATTCCTGGACTCAACCCTCTCTATCCTTGGCACACCTCTCAGCAATGTGCTGCTGTGGGATGGTCTGTATGTCAAATTGCTCTGATTGGTCAATAAATAAAACACTGATTGGCCAGTGGCTAGGCAGAAGTATAGGCAGGACTAACAGAGAGAATTAAAAGAACAGGAAGGCGGAGGGAGTCACTGCCAGCTGCCGCCATGACAAACAGCATATGAAGATGCCGGTAAGCCACGAGCCATGTGGCAAGGTATAGATTTATAGAAATGGATTAATTTAAGATATAAGAACAGTTAGCAAGAAGCCTGCCATGGCCATACAGTTTGTAAGCAATATAAGTCTCTGTGTTTACTTAGTTGGGTCTGAGCGGCTGTGGGACTGGCAGGTGAGAGAGATTTGTCCTGACTGTGGGCCAGGCAGAAAAACTCTAGAAACAATGTGCTTTCCATTTTTCTGATTTCTTAACACTTCTGTTTTAAGTAAAAGTGCTTGAATAAAAATATATTTATTGGATTTTACTTGAGTAGACATAATGACTTACATTGCTAGAAGTCTTGCTCACATGGCTCCCACCATTACAGAAATTCAAATTTCCATACAAGAGCTTTCATTAGAAATGTACACAGGCTCAAGTCACCTCCAGTGGAAGTGGAGCAGTTGAGCTGTAGATTAGTCTTATTCTTCTACCTGAGCGATGCAGAACAACCCCTGAGTACCTGGACCTGCCTGAGGGGGTTAACAACTGTAGGAGGAGCCACCAGAATGCACACTTCGCTCCTCTGTCAGCAATGGGTAATGGATAAAGATGTGCTTTACCCATCTCTGCCATCTCAGGAACACTTTGTGAAGGTTAGGAGAAACTACACCTAAACTGAGTAATAAGGTATGTATGTATACATGCACACGTGTGTATCCATATATACACAGATATTTATCTGGATGTGTATGAATGAAGACTGAATAGTAAGCCCAATGCAAAATATGTGCTCTCATTCTCAGATCCTGTGACAATGATCCTATTTAGAAAAGGTAGATTAGAAGACTTGATTGAGTTATGGATCTCAAAGCAAGATCCTCCTGGATTATCTGGTTGGGACATAAAATTCAATTATCAGGAGACCTTACAAGAGAAAACTGGGGATAGATTTGAGGAAGAAAAGTGAAAGCATAGAAGAAACATACAAAGGGGAGGATGATGCAGCCACAAGCCAGGAAACCCAGGAGCCACACAAGGCTGTAAGAGCGAGGAGAGGTTCTCTTCCAGTCCTCAGTTTCGGAGCCTCTGGAGAGGGATGAGAATACATTCCTGTCAAGCCGGAAAAGTTGTAGTCATTTTTCATTGCAGGCCTTGGAAATAAATTAATAAATTCTGCATACTAATGTACGAACACAGATGCATGGTTATATATTTCATTATGTGTGCTCATATCTATACAAACATAGTTATAACTTTCTATGAATTGCATATATACAAAAATGTATTTATTCCCAACATATTCCTAGGCACTCTGCTTATATTCAATTCATATTGCACCTTAATTGTTTCTCTATCCTGACTTGCCGCAGTTCTCTGAAGCAATTGTGGTCATGAAAAACCAGCACCTACTCTCCCAAGTGCCCGCCCCCCATTGAATCCCATTCTAGTACTGAAGGATGAAAATGTCTCTCACTCTTTGAACCAATTTTTGAGAAATTTCTCTAAGGCCTATCAAAGCTTTGCACTGAATTTGTCACACAAATTCTCAGAGAGCATTCATCTGTGAGATTATGATGGTTAATCACAATTGTCAACTTGATGAGCTCTAAAATCACCTGGCAGACAAGATTATGGGAGTAAGTTTTCCCAAATGACCCTAACTTGTGTCACTTGTCAAAAACCTAACTAGTGCAACTGAGCCTTTGTAAATCTGACACAAATATATCATATTAAACAATAACCTTTCTCTTCCTAAATTTGTTCCCAAGATCTTGTGAAAAAAATCACAATATAAAACATAATATAACTTTAAAGTCCCATAGTCTTAAAAATTCAAACATTTTAAAAGTTAAATCTCTAAAATAACCAAAGTCATTAAACTGTGGGCTCCTGTAAAACAAACAAAAAAAAGTTACATACTTTCTCATTTCAAGAAGGAAGAACCAGGGCACAGCTATGATTAGATCAAAGCAAAGCCTAAATCCAACAATATAGATACCCCAGTACCTAATGGCTCTAACTCACTCATGATCTACTGAGCTCCAAAGGACTTATTCAGTACTACTTTTCTGACTCTGCAATCCAGAGCACATATAGCTTGTCTCAGAGGCTCAGGTTAACTCTGCTCCACACCTGCCACTGTTCTTGGTGGTTAACTCATGTTATTGGTATTTCCAACAGCTCAAGGTATTCACTACAACTGCACAATCATCAGTACCTTCCTGGCCTCTCTTCAGGAATCCCAACATTGCCACAGGGTGCCAAGCCTCAGCTTCTCTCCACAACACCTTCAACCACAGTGTCTCCACACAAGCTGATGCTGCACCTTCACTTATAGCCTCTTTTTGACTCTTATGGTATCAGCCAAGGCTCAGATTCTTTTTGTGACCCCTTCAATCCTACAGCTCACCTGTCAACAAAACTAGTGATACACGTGAGACTCTTTCATATTACCAAATTCAGCTGCCCACTTAAGAAGCATTCTTGGTCCCTTGGGCCACATGGCTTCTGTATGCTAACCCTCAAGAAATACTTCCTAGAAGGGTTTTACACCCAAAATGCAGATCTCTTCATAATCACAGATGATTTTTCAGCCTCAGCTTACCAGGATTGATTTTCCCAATAAAGTAAAGGTTTCACTTTAGTAGCGCTGGTCTTTTGTTAATATTAGTGGAATCTTAGCCCTAGCTGACCAGCAACCACAGATTCATAATTCAAAATATCACACAAATGGCCTTAATAGCCTTTGCTTTCCTCTGAAACTACATAAGTGGTCCTCCATTGTTTATATCTCTCTCAACATTATCTGCCAATTTCCCACAGAATAGCTCATTAAGCTCTGAGCACTTGAGGGATTTTCCAGCCCCAAATTCCAAATATTTCCACAATCCTCCCTAAAGCAAAATATATCCCACTCCTGGTACCAACTTCTGTTCCAGCTCGTTTCTCTATTGCTGGGATAAATCACTGACCAAACCTACTTGACAGGAAGGGTTTATTTAATCAAACAGCTTACAGTATATCATGAAGGGAAATCAGGGTAGGAATTCAAGGCAGGGCCCTGGAGGCAGGAAATGAAGCAGAGGTCACAGAGGAGTGTTGCTTACTGGTTTATTCCTCATGGTTTATTCACTCTGCTTTTCTTATACAACCAGGAGCACCTTCCCAGGGGTGGTACCAGCCATAGAGGCCCTCCCACATCAATCAAGAAAATGTCCCATAGACATATGTAAAAATCAATAATATGGAGGCATTTTCTCAATTTAATTCCCTCTGTTCACATGACCCTAGCCCATATTAAGTGACAAGAAACTACCCAGCACACATATTTATCTCAGGTCATAGAGCCATTGCGTGTGTAATTCTCAATTTTGCCAGAAACTATGACTAAGAACATTTGTAGCACATCCCAAACCATTCTTCCTCCTAAACTCCTCCAATGGTTTCTTTGCTGTTTTTTTTTTCTCTTTATCACAAGTATCTGCTTACTTGGGAGCTAGCTTAAGAACATCAGATATTTATTTGGCATCAACTGATAAAGAGACATCATCAGATAGGAGGGATTATATTGGTAATGATGTTCCCTCCATGGGAATCTGAAAAGCTTTGAGATACACTGAAATCTACAGTGACTTTTTGAAAGTCCTCCCCAAAAATCAGAAGAGAGAAAATAGAAATAGACGTCTTTTTACCATATTGGATATTTATCACCTTTGGGTTGGGCTTTAACTTCGTCTTGTCTGGGTGACTCAATGAAGAAATCTACATCTTTTCACTGATTTCTATACACCTTACAACAGAAACCCAAAGTGATAGGGAAGGGTGGATAGTTTATTCTACTCATAAATTTCATGAACACAGGATATTTATTTGCTTGTTTACCTAAATGAATTTTAGGTTTCTCTTTGCCTATTTAAAGGCATTTCTCACTGAAGCTGTAGAGTGACTCCCAGGTTAGCTGATTTTGAAAAACAAACCAAGCATGATCATACTCAGCTTACTTCCATCCCTTTGTCACCTGCTGCTGTCTCTGGTGAGCTCTACCAGCTGCCCTCTGCTCCAGCCTTACTTGGTCATGGGCACCTGCAGCAGCCTGCCAGGCCCAAGGTTTCTAGTAGCTCCCATTCTTGCATACTGAGGTCCCATTTTTGCAATCCATATTCAGATAGGAAAGGAAGAAATTCTCCTGCAGGGCACATGGCAAATCGTTCCACTTGGTTCTTCTGTCTTTCCTAAGGAGAATGAACCAACTTGGCCATCACACTTGTGCAACAGAAATGTGTAAGAGTCATAGCTTCACAAAGGTTCTTCATAGATGGGGAGAAGAGTCAGGAGTCCTTCCACTCCAGCCTATCTGCCTGTGGGTGATGGTTCTGCGGGGTGTTTCCTATCAGTAAGGAAGCATTCCTCAATGTTAATAATGGTCTCAATAAATATGCCAGCTTTTCCTCTCTCCTAGCCTCATTCCCACCATGTATGCAGCCTTAAACCATCTTCTAAACAACCCAGCTGTATCTAGATCCTTTCTATATTCCCTGACTGGGAAAGGACACAACTCTAGACCATGCCTGATTCTTGACTCAGCTGGCTTGATGGAAGCTAAGTTTTCCAGCCTCTCTCGACAAGAAAGCTGAAATGGTCTCCATATGTCTGTGGATTTATTCTATTATCTCTTGGAGTAAAGGAATTCAAACCTTTTGTGAGACATTTGAAGATCTCATCATAGTTTGTGACCATTTGCAAGGTGGCCTTGTATCTGTGCTTTTAATTAAATAAAGAAAAACACACATGCACACATACTCACACACATGCATGCCAAAACACATGCCAGTATATGCGCCAACACACATGCATATGCACACTTACATGCAAGCATACATGCAAACTCACTTGTGCACACACAAACACACACACACACACACACACACACACACACACACACACATTCACAGAGAGAGAGAGAGAGAGTCTCAGCAAAGCAAATAAAATCCTTTGCAACCTGAAACACAAAATAAGATAGATTAGCTAAGACAGAATTTTGCCTTCAAAACATTCACTTTGAACTAGAATATAATGTAGATAAAATTATGAATCATTAGAAAATAAATGTTCTATGACTCTAGGGCCCTTTTTGATATACCAACACAATATCAGAGATCACTCCATTCCCTAGTCCATGAAGCCACCTTGAATTTTGGCTTTCAAAGTATAAGCTGTGAGTCTTTGATAAAGTGCTTAATATCTTTAAACTCTGGTACTCACATCTGGAAAATGGACATAGATTTCAAAATACGTAGCTGAAGTAGACAGAGGATGGATATGTTATGAGGTAGGAAAGCAATTAGCAGAGTGCTTGGCACGCATTAATCTCTAAGTACTAGGCATTTATGTCACTGATTGATTGCTCTGTATATGTTAGCACAAAATGTAGTGGCTTAGAAAAATACACACTGCAATTTCTGAGCATGAAGAGTGCAGACTGCTTAGCTAGGAAAGTGTGGCTGAAAGCCTCCCACGAGGATTCAGTCCAATATGTGCCAGAACCTTTGTCACTCAAAGTCTTGACTGGACCCAAGTCCTTACAACAGAAAAGCAGGAGGAAGACCTGGAGCTGCTGGAGCATCCTCATAATAGTCCATTACTTCATATGCTCTTATGAATACATAAATATAACATATACTTTTATATACATTTATTATCTGTATATTTGTATATATAGTTTTCTTTTTTAGACAAGTTCTCATATTCCACATGCCAGCCTCAAACTCACTCTATGGCTGACAAAAATCTTGGATTTCTGATTCTCCTATTTCCATCTCTCCAATGCTATGATTACAAAAATTCAATCTGTCTGGCTTTTGCAATGATTTGGATCAAATCTAGGGTTTCATACATGCTAGCCATGCACTCTACCACCTAAGCTACATCTGCAGCTTCTAGTTCATAGTAATTTTAATTTTTCCCCCAAAACGTATACACTTATTTCTCTCTCTCTCTCTCTCTCTCTCTCTCTCTCTATCTCTTTCTTTATGTGTGTGTATGAGTGTGTGTGCATGTGTGTGTGTGTGTTTCTGTGCTGTATATGGGGGTTAGAGGACAATTTTTAGGAGTTAGTTCTCTCCTTATACACATGGGTTGTGAAGCTTTATTGTGGAACAAACTTTTTGTATACTGTGAAGATGTGTTGCTCTCATTGGTTTAATAAAGAGCTAAATGGACAATAGCTGGCCAGGAAGAGGTTAGGCAGGACTTTTGGACAGGGAGAAAGCTCACTGGGATGAATGAGGGCAAAGTCACCAGGAGAGATGGAGACGTTGGGAGAAGCAAGATGAACATGCCATGCTGAAGAAAGGTACTGTCACATGGTAGAATGTAGATTAAAAAAATGGGTTAATTTAAGATGTAAGAGCTAATTAATAACAATCCTAAGAACTTTATAAAACATTAAATTTCAATATAATACATTATAAAATATTATATAAAATATATAATATAAAATAGTATTATATAATAATATCATATAATATAATGTAATATAATGAAATATAATGTAATATAATGTAATATAATATAATATAATATAACATAATATAATAGTCTCTGTGTATTTATTTGGAAGCTGGCTGGCAGGACAGAGAAATTTTGCCTACAAAGCTTGAACTCTGGTCCTCTGCCTGGGCACCAATCAATTGTATACACTGAGCCACCTCACTGGGCCCATAGTAACTTTTAAATAGATTAGTTCTCACCTCAAGAGCAGAGAACACTGAGCTGTTGCTGAAGACTTTCCATGCTACTTGAAAATGAGCATGTTAAGTTTGTAAACACAAAGAGGTAGCAGCATGGAATGTCACGGAGGAGGAAGAGACACACATTTGAAAGACAAATGGGAGGACTGGTAGGATGAAAGTGCTGGGTATGAGAAAAATCATCTTGGAAAGAATTCAGGAAGAGGTGGAAGACAGATGGCAGTGGACAAGAGAGCAGAGAGGTCAACAACAGGCATAGGAGACTGGGCACTAACCTGACCACAGAGGGAATGACTAAGATTGGTTTAAGCACAGCATAGAACAGGGCAGCCTGACAAATCCCAGAGACAGGAGACTTCTCAACATTTTGATATCCATTCACTCTGAACAAACTGCATGTCAATGCATGGTAATGGGTACTAATATATTCAAAAGCCTCTTGACAGAACACATTATTCTGTACTGTCCTTAAAGTGGACAGTGGAATAAGAGTGTGCTGGTAGACAAGAACTCAGTGAGTTGCCATCCCCAACCATCTTTCTAAAGTATGCTGTTCTACTCATGGCTGGCCACATTTCAGGCTATGGTAGCAAATACTTTTCTAGCTTCTTCTGAATCATGCTATCACATCATTATGAGAGCTTATATCTACACAGCGAGGTGCAATAACATATGGAGCACAAGAAGCCCTGAGTGAGTGAAATGCAGAGTGAATATGTGCTGTTGACATGGACACAGTCCTGATGCTCTGATCCATGGAGGAATGGCAAAGCTCCCATTCCCCACCCCGATCCATGTGTGGATGAAGATAGTGTGTGCAGAAAATGTTCACCAAGCTTACTTCCCTGTAGTCAGAAGTTTTCCTGTGTCCTGCCTGGCCCGCAGTCAGATCAAATCTCTCTTACCCACTGGTCCCGCAGCCTCTGGGACCCAAGTAATCACACAGAGGCTTATATTAATTATAACTGCTCGGCCATTAACTCAGACTTATTACTGACTAGCTCTTACACTTAAATTAACCCATAATTCTTACCTATGTTTAGCCATGTAGCTTGTTACCTTTTCTCGGTTCTGCCTTCACATCTTGCTTCCTCTGTGTCTGGCTGGCAACTCCTGACTCAGCCCTCCCCTTCCCAGAATTCTCCTCATCTGCTCACTCTGCCTATACTTTCTGCTTGGCTACTGGCCAATCAGCGTTTTATTAAACCAGTGTACAAGGGCATTATCCCACAGAACTTCCCCCTTGATACATATGGCCTAGAGACTGCTCTCCTATAGAGACTGCTGGTACTGAGATTAGCTAAACCCATCTCCTTGATCCAGCTATGTCATAAACCTTGCCTCCTTGTTCAATTCTATGCTGTAACTTGCCTCTCTGTTCACCTGTATATAACATACATGATGATCTTCCAGGGTACTATAGCTTCTCTAGTAGAGAGGCGTGTCTACCCATTCTAGGTTTTTTGTGTGTCCATCTGTCTGTCTTCTCTTTTTGTTCCCTTGCCTTGCCAGTCATGTCCAAAACCCAGTCAGTGCAAAGATGTGGCAGAATGATCCCTGCTGTCCTCTTACAGCCCATCCAGGGGCTCTGAACATAATTGGCTAGTAACCCAGTTTTATTTCATAATTCTGAGAATGGGACACAGTGTGGTAAGAGGAACAGAGATTGCACCATGGAGAATCAGATCAACTAAGGCTCAAAACTCCAGTTGGTGCCTCTGATTTCCATGAACTTGTGTTCAGTTGAACACAGAAAAAGATAAGAAAAAAAAGACTGTGTAAATGACTACCAAGAGGATGGAATGAGATTCTAATTGAAAATAAATAAGCTCAAGGCTTATTGCAACTTCCTCCCCCATGCTTGAGCTCACAAATCATATAAGGAAGAATGCGAACGCTGAAAAGATTCAGAAATTGTTCTCTAGGGAGGGTGACTTTGAAGCCACAGTGGTACCCTACTGGGTAGGTATTAACACAGAAGAGTTCTATTAACCAAGTGAAGTTTCAAAACACCACAGGGGCTGGAGAGGAGGCCCAGTGGTTAAGAACACTTGCTAGTCTTCCAGAGGACCCAGGTTCAATTCCCAGTACCCACATGGCAGTTTACAACCACCTATAACTCTAACTCTAGATCTAATGCCCTCTTCTGGCTTCCTCTGAAACTAGCATGCATGCGGTGTACATACATATATGCAGGCAGTCACATGTACACATAAAACAAATCTCCTTTTAAAAAGCCCATCACAGATCATCTACTCCAGCGTCTCCTATTTTCCCTTCTTAAGCAATTCACTGACTTGTGTAGAATTTATCCCATAGAGTCTAATTATAACAGTATCAGAAAGATGCCCTGTGTCTAATTCTGCTTTAAAAAGATAATTTTAATCCTTCTCTGTTGCTTATTATATATCTTACTGGGGGTTTGCCTTATTTGGCTTCCTCACTCCGAGGTCTAGTCTCTCAGATAAGCTGAAGAAAGCCTATTGTCCAAACATACTACATGACTCGGAGTATTAGTTTTATCTCTGTCACAAATACCTGACAGAAACAAATAAAAGTAGGAAGGGGAGGTAGGGTAGAATTAATGAATCAGTGGCTTATAACACTTGTTACTCTTGCAGAGGACCTGAGTTAGATTTCCAGAGCCCACATGGTGATTCACAACCATCTATGACTCTAGTTCCAGGGGATCTGGAAGTCTTTGTCTGGCCTCCATGAGCACCAGGGCACATGTGGTATAGATAGATATATGCAGACAAGTAACTCATATATCAAAAATACTTCTAAAAGGTAGGAAGGATTAATGTTGGCTCATGGTTTCAAAGACTATTGTTAAGAGTCTGCAAAGCTCATTGTTTTTAGGCCTGTGGGGAAACAGACTATCATGGTAGAAGTGTGTGGAGGGGCCCAGCTGCTCATCTCATGGTGGTTGGAAAACTGACACCAACCACGAGGATATGTCTAATGACTAGACTCATCCTTAAAAGCACAGTCCTCATGTTTATCATCTAACAATGCTATCAAGTTATGAATCCATAAATGTGTTAATATAATGGCCTCTCAATAGTTGATTCTACTAGCTAGGACCAAGCTTTTATCCATGAGAGCTTTAAGAGCACACAGAATATCCAAACTGTAATACATAGGAACCTAATCCATAATCTTCTCCTCAATAATATATAGGTAAACAAGGATTAAACACTTGCTAATAAAATATTCAAGAGAGGGTGGTTGTTTCTTTGCAGCAAAATTTTGCCTGTCCTAACTAAAGTAGACAGAGGGTCTGAGTGTTTAATTATTGTGTTACAATAAAAAAAATAATCAATTGTAGATATTAAGGTCGTAGATCAGCTACACGGAGAGGCATTTGATAGGGGCCTCAAGGTAACTGAATCCTGGTGAATGGAGTGTGAGACCATGATGAGTGTAGTCAATGCAGGTCAAAAGAAATGATTCTCAGTGCTCACCCTGAAGAACAAAGAATAACTGAAAGTATTAAACATAGCTAAAATAATGACAAGATCATATGTATGAGGGAAATAGCTGGACAGGCAGGGCTGAAATTATGGGTTGTTCAGGAATGGCTTCTTGAATCCAGAATCCCTCCATTTTTGTATAACATCTTGAAGATATTTGTTTCGTATTCCAACCTGTCCCTTCTACTTTCTAGACAGCTGGATTTACGGGGCATGGATCTGAACCTAGTGGAAAATTACCATTTTTAGTCATGGTTTCTTATTTTTTAAAATGAAAATAATCATACTTCTTCCATAGTTATGGTATACTTAAGGGAGTTAGGTCTAAACATGCACAAATTGTTTATGAGACAAATTCTCCTTGAAGTTTAACCCTAAGCAGATGGTGTGATCTTCAAGGACTTCTGTGGGATAATTTCCTTGTCATGTGAACACACTTACAAATGGTACAGTTGTTCCAGCTGCCTCAAAGTCCACGTCCAGGTTGGCAGGCAGTCAGAGATTACAGTACATTCTGACTTCAGTCTGTGCCCATTCGAACCTTCCACGATCAGCAGAGACTCTCTATTTCAAGGACTCATTTCAAGGTCCAGGGATAAAATATTCACTTGTGGTTATGTGTATAATAACCAGGATATTATTGCTCTGATATTTCCCAGCATTAGAAAGTCAAATTGGTATATAAAAGTGTACCTATTTATTGTATCCAATTTGTATACTAATGAAGTATACCAATTTGATGAATGCGGATCAAATTTATGTTATATCAGATTTATGTTATCACTGCCTCCATCAAGGTAATAAACATACCTATCACTTCTAAAAGTTTTGCTGCATCCTTTGTGTCTGTGTGTGTTATGCTTGAATGTGAAATGTGCCTCATAGGCTCATGTGTGTGAACAATTGGTCCCTAGTTGGTGGTGTTTGGGGAAGGTCATGGCCTCTTTAGAAAGTAGAGCCTTATGTGAGGAAGTGAGTCACCAGGTCTCTAGGAAAGGGCCTTGAGGGTTTGCAAGCTAGATCCACTTCCTATTCACTGTGTGCTTCCTGACTAGGCATGCAATGTGACCAGCCAGTCTCCTGTTCTGTCACTATACCTTTCCTGTCTGCTGCTGTTTCTCCCTGATCACTATGGACTGGACCTTTCTGGATATATAAGCCAAAATAAACCCTTACACCTCTAAAATATTTATTTCATTGTCCAGGGTACTTTATACATCAAAGAAAAGTAATCAAACTGTCAGGATTAATTTTTAGTGCCAACATAACCTAACTTAGAGTCACATGGGAAGAGAGAACCTCATCTGACAAATAACCTTGATCACATTAGCCTGTGGGCATATCTGTGGAACATTGTCTTGATTGCTAATTAAAGCATGAGGGTTCAGCCCGCTGTAGGCAGTGACACCCCTGGGCAGGTGGGCCTGGTGGAGTACGTATAAAAGCTAGCAGACCACGAGCAATAAGCAAAGTTCCCTCATTGTTTCTGCTTTAGTGTCTGCCCTGACTTCTTTCAGTGATGGAGTATGACCTGGAAGTGCAAGCTGAATAAACCCTGTCCTCCTCAAGTTGCTTTTAGCCATTGTGTTTATCCGAACAACAAAAACCAGGCTAGAGCAAGCTGTATACAGGAAGAACACTTAACGTGAAATCTACCCTGTTGTTTTAGGTGTCATGGGTGAAAGAACAACTGAAGCAGTCAGATGAACAGGAGGGGCTATTGTTGGTAAACTGGTCTCTGCCTGCAAAGAGCCCAGACTGGATTCCCCTTGGAAGATACGTTTTCTCTTGCCCTTTCTGCTGTAGTGCGGTGGAAGAAATAAATTACTGGGACTTTCAAGAGCTAGCTATGTGCTAAGTGACTTCAGTTTTCTCAACAGACAGTTAGATGACCATTAATAGTTTGATCGTGAAATATCCTCCATAAACAGACTTTAGCAAAAATTTCCAGTAGAGTCCTTGTTCACATCTGAAACTCTTGAGCAGAGTTTTTGCTATTTACAGTTCTGCATTTAGCCTTTGTGGTCATATATTGTGCAGCCTAATAAAATTTACCTGAAGATCAGAGGACAGAACAAGCCATTAGATTTTTTTTTTTTTATAATAAGACCATTTAGCAATTCATGTTACATCTGGTGCCCAACATTGGCCACGAATTCATGAAAAAGCCACAGGCTCAGGCTGGAGCTACATGAGGCAGGAATCTCCCCCCCAACATGGGTGGGAATCCCTATTCTGCTGGCTAAGTTTTTGTTGCAGCCTCTCTGCAACAAACTCCATAGGTTTTGGGGCTCCAAAAACTGCAGGAGTTAGCCACTTTCACACATTTCTCCCATGCAGACAGCTGGATATTTTGCTTCTTTCCTCTACTGGTGGGTTTTGGCTTTCTCTGTGCCCCATCCTCAGGGGTTTGCCACACCTTTAATCCTAGCACTCGGGAGGCAGAGATCTGTCTGGATCACTGTGAGTTCAAAGCCACCCTGGACTACATGAGATTGACTCAGTCTAGGAGAGAAAACAGAGCCAGGCAGTGGCACACACCTTTAATCCCAGTACTTGGAAGCACACAGGCCTTTAATCCCAGGAAGTGACAGCTGGGTGGAGGAAGGTGTATAAGGTGTGAGGAGAGAGGAACTAAAGGCTTTTCGGCAGAAGCATCCCTTTCAGCTAGAGGCTTTTTTTGGCTGAAGCCTTTTTAGCTGAGGAAGCTCATTCAGCTAGAGGCCTCTCAGCTGAGGCTTTTTCAGGCTAAGAAGTTGGTGAGGTAAGAGGTGGTGGCTGTGGCTTGTTCCTTTGTCTCTCCAATCTTTTAGCATTTACCCCAATATCTGGCACTGGGATTTTTTATTACAAGATCAATTTAGAATTTAAGCTACAGGCCTTCTGAACTCCCACCAGAATCACTTGTTTACAGCATCCCCAGGCTTATTTAGCTTACAACTCCAAGACCTTCTATATCCATCTCTTAAAAATCAGGCTCTAAACACGTAACAAGTGCTGTTTGGGTTTAGCACAACAACCCTACTTCTTGTTACAACTTTCTGTATCACTTTCCTCCTTGTTACAAAATGCATGGCAAAAGAAATTTGAGGAATGAGGGGTTTATTTTAGCTCCAAGTTAAAAGGGATACATTCTACCATGACAGGCAAGGCAGGGAGGCAGGAATAGAAGGGCGCTGGCCATGTTGTCTCAGCAGTCACGAAGCAGAGAGAGAACAGGAAGTGGATCCAAGCTGTAAAACCTCAAGGTCAGTTCACTGATCTGTTTCACCCAACAAGGTTCCACTTCTGAAGGTTTCATTGCCTTCCTAGAGCCATCAGTAAAGGACCAAGTGGTCACATACATGAGCCTTTGAGGGGCATTTCACATTCCAGCCGCAGCACTAGGTGTGTGAGGCTGCTGAGGAAAGCTGGAGTCACCAGTAGAGCTGACTCAAGAGAGAGGTTCAGGGAAGGGCCTTCTGAAACTCACTGGACTTTATGCCATGACATCAAATACCCCTGTTCCCAGACTTGGAGTTGTGGGATTTAACATTTTCTCTACTGAACTTCATAGTGTTGCCTTGGTTCAGTCTTTCCTTGGTATTCTTCTATACCTTCCTTTTGGATGTTACTTTATGCCATTGTATATTAAGAGTATGTAGCCATTCTGATTGCACAAATGTTTACAGCTTAACAGTTACCCTGAGCAGCCAAAGAGACTTTGGATGTTCTGGACATTGTTGGGACTCTTGAGACTATAATGATTCTCAATGTTGGACTAATTACATTTTGTTGCATGAGATGATCATGAGTCCTTGTCGGTCAAAGGCAGAATGTATGGTTTTAATCTGAATTGTCCTCCACAAGCTCAGGGTTTTTTGCTTGTTTTTTTTTTATTTGTTTTTATTTCTTTTTGTTCTTTTGTGTGGGAGTTGTGGTGGTGGTGGGTTAACTGTATGGTCATATATGTTCCAGGCATTCTTCCACTAAACTATACTCCCAGCCCTTGGATTTTGTTTCCAACACCCAGTCCCTAACCTGTAGGACTTCTCTCATATTTGTGTTGGTTGGAACTGATGTGGTTATAGTTATCAACTTAGTAATCAATAGACTTATGAGGATACATTATAAAATTCCACTTCTAGACATCATTCTATGTGTGCAAGGCACATCTCACATCTGACCACCTCATTGCCTCCTTTATGGTGATGTCAATATTTCTCATTCCTGAATAGCTTCCTTGTGCATTCATGGCACATGCCAGAATCATAACACTTCTTTCCTCTGGCTGTTCTATTTGTGCATAAAGGAATAGTTTTATGAGCAAATGCATGAACATATGAGTTGCTAAAATTTTATAGACTCCAATTACGTAATTTTATTTAAAACTTTAATGTCATTTTTAAATTGCTTTGTGCTTTAAAAAAAAAGTTACTACTACTAAGAAGCAAGGAGTGGAGATTTGTCCCTTCATCGTTCTAAAGCTAAAGGAGATCACTACAATCATTCATTAGGAGGCAGGACTTCTGGACATCAGGCCCCGGCATCTCTAAATCTAAAACTGATGCTTATGCAGTCACATCATGCATCATGCAGTTTTTAAACTTCAGTTTGCTGAGCTTTCAAAATGCATTTTGCAAAGTAAAATTTTACATAACAACTAAGGCTGAATTTGCCTAATTAATAATTTCACTATACTGATATCTAAAGTGTTTTGAAATTGTCTGCTTATGAGGTTCTGGGAGCTACAACTCAGTTCAGCCAACATTTGGATAGTGAGGCAGATGCCACACAGGGAATGGCCTTTGGCCAAGAGTCAAGCCTACTGTTCCTCATTCTGCTCTTCTTGATTTTGCTGTATCTTCTTCATCAAAAAGTCTGAAATTATTTTCTCCAAGGAAAAATAAATATAAGCTACCTGCATCAAAGTTGAATACAGCCTATATGTTCTTAGAGAAATCCTCAAGTGCATTTGCTATGCATTCTTCTCCAGAAATAGAGAGAAAAGGAGGGAAGGAGGGGAGGAAAAATGGATGGAAGGGACAAGGGGAAGGAAGGGAGGAAGGAGGATATAAAGCAAGTAATTTCTGTTGTTAATCATCAGAAGAAAGTATTTTTCAATGAAATGTATAAGGTCATTCTCTTTCTTAAGAAAAATATACATATCTCATTGAGCAGACAGAAAAAATAAAGCAATATGTTTTCCTTTGCCCTGAATATCTAACCCTAAGCTTTTGTGATTTTTAACTTCTCTTGGCTAAGAAGCACATAAGCTTCACTTATCCTTGCAAATGCCTTTCTCATAAGCAAGAAACCTAAGAGGTTAACTATCTTTTCTATATATATTAAATAATTCAGGAAAAGAAAAACTAACAGGGATGATGATAGCAAGGTAGAATTCTTCAAGCACAAACCATATAAAGAATATGACCCATTAAGTCCAGGTCCATTCACGATAATCTTTCTTTTGATCAACTTGAAATAAAAGATAAATGCCTGTATTCTAGGTTCATTCTGTTGTGGAGACAAATACTGTGACTAAAAGCAACAAAACAGGAGGAAGCGATTTATTGTGCTTACACATCCAGGTATAGTCACAATTAAAGGAATGTGGGGCATAAGTTCAAGCATTAACTTGAAGGCAGGAAAACTGCTCTTCCACAAATCATTACCTCCAGCCAGAGAACTAACTTTCAACCAAGAAGTACAGCAAGAACCATGGAGAATGTTGCTTGATAGCCAGTGCAGGCTTATGGTTAGTTGGCTTTCTCATATAACCCAGGGCCACCTACCTAGAGAACTGTGCCACTCAACGTGAGTTGGTCCTTCTTATAGCAATTAACAATGAAGACAATCCCCCACAGCAATGCCCAAAGGCCAATCTGAACTAGGCAATTCGTCAGTTAATACTCCCATCTCAGAGGACTCTAGGCTATGTCAAGTTGAAAGTTAAAGTTCATTAAGCTAGGCTTAAAGCACATTTACAAAATAATTTTACAGCCGGGCGGTGGTGGTGCACACCTTTAATCCCAGAACTCAGGAGGCAGAGACAGGTGGATCTCTGTGAGTTCGAGGCTAGCCTGGTCTACAAAGCAAGTTCCAGGAAAGGCACAAAGCTACACAGAGAATTCCTGTCTCGAAAAAACAAACAAACAAAAAACAAAAAACAAAACAAAATAATTTTACATCAATACCCAGATAAGTACTGTGTAAATAGTTGGGGAATGTAACTGAGTTTAATGCATTAAAAAGTTATCAGAGAAATAAATCAGCACACATGGTGCTTATGCAAGTAAACTTCCTATGACAATATACCTACTCTTACAAGCCCAGAGGAACCATTGGAAGACAATATACTTTCTTTCAATAACAGTGATTCACCATGGAAAATTTCAAGAAAAGAAGCATACACTGAGCTCATCAAAGCTCACATAGTGCTTTTGAGTAGGTGGGGAAACCTTATCTGAACATATCTTGCTCCCTAAATCCTATGACAGGACAGAAACCTCAGGGCTTCCAGATGGTAAGTGTATATGAAGAAGGATAGCAGAACTTCAGCAGTCTCATGAAGGCTAAGTAAGCTAGAGGAGAGATGTGTAGAATAGAAGTCTTTGTTCCTAAGCTGTTTAATTTCTATGTCTACTAAGGCAAGTCACACATCTCATTAATATTTGGTGTGAGCTTCTAATCTATTATACTTTTACTTATTAATTCCTGGGATGTTTGTTTGTCTTACATTTTCTATGAATGTAGAATTACTCTAAATAAATAAATAAGACATAAGAACTTGCAGCAATAATGAATGTGATGGTTAGCTTTAATTATCAACTTGATACAACCTAGAGCAGTGGTTCTCAATCTTCCTAATGCTGTGACCCTTTAATACAGTTTCCCATGTTCTGGTGACACCCAACCATAAAATTGTTTTCTATTCTATTTCATACCTGTAAATTTGCTACTGTTACTAATCATAACATAAGTATCTATGTAATATAAATATCTGTGTTTTCTGGTAGTTTTAGGTCATCCTTCAAAGGGCTCACAACCCCCTGGTTGAGAACCACTGACCTAGAGTCATCTGGAAAGAGTGCCTTCATGAGGCATTGTCTACAATGGATTTGCCTGTTGGCATGTCTGTGAGGGATTGTTTCAGTTAAATCAATCAACGCAGGAAGAATCATGGCATTGTGGCTAACACCATTCCCTAAAAAAGTGGTTGTGAATTATTCTTTGAGTGGATCTATCAAGCTGAAAACAACCAAGCAACCAACTGAGCACACATACATCCATTTCTCTTTGGTCTTGACTGGATATGATGTGAGCAGCTATTCCAACTTCCTGCCTCCTTGACTCCCTTGCTTTGAGGGATACCTTGAATTGAGAGCTAAAAAAATACACTGTCTCCTGAGTTAATTTTTGTCAGTATTTTTTTTGTCACAGCCACAGAAAGGAAAGTAGGACAATGGTAATATTAAAATAGCATTGCTTTGATGCCATTTAAAGTGCAGTGTGTTAGTTCTGCTCTCCATAGCTGCAGGCAATACTCTGTAGAAGCACGGGTAGTGAACACTCATAATCCTGGGAATTCTTATTCAGAGCCATTGAGGAAAGTGCACGTATAGGGCCCCATGTTTAAGCATGCAGGGTATTTTGACAGGTATGTTTTCAGCAGAGATTTTTTTTCTCCAAGAGAAAAGATTGTTTGAAAAGAAACCATCATTTCCACAGCAGTGCCAGATGCCACATAAATGCCATGTTATGCACACATAAATTAGGGATTGGATTGCATCTGCACAGAACTGCATATGAGGGCAGTGCCCTACATGTAAGCACCACTACAAAGGGTAAAATGCACCCACGAAATCCCAACAATATGATAGGTTGCAGGTACAAGTCATGCAAAAGGACAATACCGGTTGATATGCCAAAGATGATGTGAGGAATCACACAAGGCTCCACCTCGAGATGAAGAGCTACAGGTGGGCAATGACTACTGGGAGAGGGAGAATCAGGTTCCACCATGGACAAGTTCCCATATAGGTTGTCCAATCCCAGGTGGTCAGCCCTGGATGTGTGTGCACATTAACAATGCTAAATGGACTCAGAAGGTTGTATGTACAGATGTACATGACTAAAGAAGAGACCATGGATTAGGTGGGAGGGGTGAAGGTAGGAGTGTCTATGTATGATGTTCTCAAAAAGGGGCTAAAGAAATATAAAAAGAAAGGAAACACAGGTAGCAGATGTCTTAACATGCTGTGTTGCACTGTCAGGCCAGCAGGTCAGATCACAGGAGACAGTGCAGCACAGAACAATTTGGAATCTAGCATAGTCAGATAAAAAGCTGACTTTCAATCATTATATAAAGCCATGAAAAGCCCTCGATACACATAGATCTTAAGTTTCTCTTCTAAGTGGGCTAATGGAGCGATTCACAGGGCCCTAGAGCAAGTGTCAATAACTACAAACACGCTGCTGGCTTGGATTGCTCTGCTACTTTTCGAATCTGTATGTGAGAAATTTCATACCCAAGACAACACATTCAAGGTGAGGCTACAAGAAGCATTTCAGGCCTTGATGGATCTGCCCTTGTAAACAGATTAACAGAGTTTTTGTGGTGGCTTTGCTGCCTTCTGATCTTCTGCCACATAAGAACACAATGTCCCTTCCTTCTGAAGGAGGCTGTTTACAAGATGCCATCATGGAGAAAAGATTGGTTCTCCCAGATTTTCACTCTACTGCCACCTTCACCAGAATTTTCTGCCTCAAAGCTCTGAAGAAAACATTTCCATTCTTCAAAAATTGCCCTGTCCCAGGTACTCTGTTACAGAAGCATAAAAGTGTACTGAGGCATCTCCTAAGTACTGTCACAGGGGTGATGGGTGGTCTGAGCTCTGCCAACATTGCCTATTATCACTTCTTCAACTGGGGAAAGAGGGAAGCCAGCTCAGAAATGCCTAAGGAGGAGTTGGGTGTTCTACACTAAGAGCTTGAGTCATGGGAGGGAGTCAGCAGTGTGAAAAGGACACTGAAAAACCATATCTAATTTAGGACAGGGTTGTCTGAAGCAAAGCCACTGTGCAGGAGACCTTGCTTACTCACTGAAATGTATTCAAGGTTGTGAAACAAACATAACTATTGAGAAACCCACTTCTTTTCAGGAAGAACACAGTGATCATCATGTTCTGTGAAATACAGGGGTACTTCCTGGCTGTTCTTTAGGGCTGGGCAGTGCAGGGGTTTCTTGAATGTGGCCAGTCATGCATTAGTGTGCTTGTTAATGAGGTTCTTCCTTTGCAGGGGATGGCAATGGGCCAGCCAAGAAGAATGAGGAGGGAAGAAC
This sequence comes from Peromyscus attwateri, assembly GCA_902168425.1. NCBI lineage: Eukaryota > Metazoa > Chordata > Mammalia > Rodentia > Cricetidae > Peromyscus > Peromyscus attwateri. The sequence goes on from CABHPP010120110.1 coordinate 28,057, forward strand.
CCCTCAAATGAGCATTGGCCTCTAGCCATTCTTCTGTCTGGGCTTGAGAAATATTCCCATAGACTCTTAAAAGTATGTTCTAAGAGTGCCTTCTGTCAAAGGCAGGGATGGTAGGCATAATAATAAATAGATGATAGATAGATAGATAGATAGATAGATAGATAGATAGATAGATAGATAGACAGATAGGCAGATAGAGTCAGACACAGAGAGAGAGTCAGAGGGAGAGAGAGAGTGAGAGAGAGAGAGAGAGAGAGAGAGAGAGAGAGAGAGAGAGAGAGAGAGAAGAAATTATCAAAACAAAAATGATGAACTGCAAAGGGAACTCCAAGGCAGCTTCTTTAAATGCTTCTAGTTTGTACTGGAGTCTCAAAGACGTTTATTTTGGAATCATTTTTTTTTTTATTTCTAAACAAAACTCAGGTTTTCTTTTGAATGAAAAAACAACAACAAAAACCAGCTAAATGTCCTGTGTTCCTGTGAAACTGCCCCAGACAGAGAGCCTGATACATGGCAGTGAGTAAGTGAACCAAACAGAGCCTCCACACACAGCAGTGGTTAGGTTGACAGATCCAAGCATATGGAAACATGCATAATGATGTACAGCAATGAGGCAACTCTGGGATTAGAGGGGATTCTTCCAAACATTTAACATTCTTGTCCTTGAACTGTTCTATAATGCTCCTTCAAATAATATTCCAGCCTTGGATTACAAATTATTTCCCGGGGCAGGGAGCTTATTACTTTCCCAGACAGCTCTAGCAATTGGAAGCTTTCTCTGTGTGAGGCCAAACTGATAATCCCTGGGGTTTTCCATGCTCGTATCATATTATTGCCTACATTTGGTGCCACATGGAAGAAACCCTGAATGTTATAGGATTCTCTTCTCAAACCTCAGCTCTCTCTTTTGTGGAGAGTATAATAATCTATCCACTTCAAGGGTCACTGGGTGATTACATAGGAATCTCTTCATAAAAGATTTAGCATTCAATTTGATAGGTGAAGAGGATCACTAGATGCCCATGTCTGTTGTATTATGCTCCATGTAGCCATCTTCCAGACAGTTTTGAACATTGATTATATAGATTATTATTAAGAATATGCGATTTTATCTTTTTTTTTTGGTTTGTAGGAAGTGGGGGGGGGCCAATGTGTGTGGATTGAACCCAAGGATTTATGTATGCTAAGCAAGTGCTCTACCACTAAGCCACCTCCCCAGTAAGAAGGACATAAGTTTAAACGTAAACAAATTCAACTGGTCTGTTTTATTTTACCACAGCTTTAGGAAGAAACCATGGCTGGCCAGAGGATCAGCTACCTACTGTGATTGGATCAAAGACAGGAAAGACTCAGTGTCTGTTTTTCACAGACACTGTTCACACACTATGCGAACTCACTATGATGGCGGAAAGGGCAAACAAAGGGGCAGTGGTTTCTGACACTGGGAGTCAGAGATCTCTAGTAGATGAACAGAGTCAACTCAGGCATTTCAAGGACTTCGGCACCCTTCCACTCTCCAAAGCACTCTGTGGTACCTAGACTCACTCAAATAAAAAGGCCCTGAACCTGAAGGACTTGAAGTTCACACTAGGAACAATAGATTTCTTGGAGAGGAGGGGAAGCTTAGGACACACTTGGAATGTACCATGCAGACTGTAGCACGCAAATGGGCCAGATTCTTAAGTCACCATTGGAATGGGTCAAATATCCCCAAATTCACTGCTCCACCAGGAGCAGGGGCTGCTTGGCTCTCCCATGGGGTGCTCTGTATACCACAGGAGACTGTGAGTACCCAGTGAAGGGTGAGGGAAGCAAGAAGAAAGGGCTGGAGGTAAAAACTGAGACTTAACCACAAACACTTGGAGCTGAAGGACTGTCTTCAGATCAAGGTGACCCTGCACCTAAGCTCCTGGGACTTGGAACAGGGAGTAAACTTCAATTTGTCATTACCCAGGAGCTTCACACTCCCAGGTCAGATAAAGGGCCGGTGCTTTTGTTTCTGTCAAAGATAGAAGCTAGCAACAAGACAGTTTTGACAATTCTGCTGTTGGTCTTGAAATACCTCCTTCTAAAGAATAGATGGAACAGTACATCCAGAAGGAAGAACACATGTAATGCACATTAAATACATCCAAAAATCCACCCACAGTGTTCCACAGCCACTGTCAACAAGTTGGGTTGCACAGTCACTAGAAAGCCAAAAAGCAATTATTTTTAAATTCCTAAAATGATTTGGGGCACCAACACCTCTTCCTCCTCAAATTCAATCTCTCCTCTTTGGGGATTTTTCATTGGGAAACATTCAATTTTCCCTCCTCTTTCCTCTGTTCCCTTGTCCTGCTCCCCTTCTTCTCAAGCCTTCCTGACTCAAGGCACACACTTGCAATTGCTGTTAAGTTCAAATAGTTCAAGACAGAAAGTTCTGTTGAGTTTACCGTCAGTCAATGAAGCTTCTCAGCTCATGTGTTCTGTCTGCTCCATGTATTCACAGAATCCAGGAACCCCACCTCTTCCTCAGCATGACCAGTCTATGTGCCAGAGCCAAGGGAACCTTTTATTCTCTGCCTGTTTGACACAGCTTTCCTTATAGGTGGTGCCTGCCCTTCAGTGATTCCAAATGCTGGGCTCTATGCTCCAGTCATGAACCTGGAGGTTCCAGTCTGTCTGCAGGGCAGTGGCTCCATCACCATTGACCACAGGCAGATATGCCAGAGTCTGTCTCAATCCAGATAGGCGGAGGGGGAGAGTCACTCAATCTCACAGGTGTAGAATACTAGAAAAAGTTTGAAAGAAGTAAATAATTTTGTGATGCTGTCATGCATTCTACAAAATAAAACTCTCGTTCCAAAATATCACTAAAGTGCAATGTAAGTACACTCTTGGCACATCTCCAATCAGGATAATTGCCACACCATCTCTGCAGAGAGAGATAGAATTATATAGGAACAATAAATTGCTCAGCTCTCTTTGAGAATTCAGTTGATTCCGTCAAAAGGGAAAAGAGAACTGAGTTCCTTCAATATATTGGAAAATGAAATATAGACTTATTTCATGTGTTCAGAAAGAAACCTTAATCGCTAAACAGAATATTGTTATTCTAGAAGTATTTAAATGATCACATAGATCAGAGAGACTTCAAATGACAGGTTATGGGAGACAGTCCTGGGATATAATGATTTTAGGAAACAATAAGAACACTTTTTTTCATCTCATTGTAAACAAAAAGACATTTCCCATTCAGAAAATGATACAAGACTGTCATGTGAAAACTATTTAAAACCATTTCTCCTAAGTCATTCCAATATCAAAATAACTAGACATTTTGAAACTGTACTAGTGTATCTTAAGAACTAAAATTTATTTCTAGTTTTAAGAACACCTTGTACAATTAATTGTATCCACGATTGCTTAGAGAAAGCGATCATGGATGACCAGGGTCT
>CABHPP010120111.1:0-11708 GCA_902168425.1 Peromyscus attwateri
ACACACACACACACACACACACACACACACACACACACACACACAGAGATAGGCTGGAGATGGTTCAGTGGCTAAAAGCAATTCCTGCTTTCCAGAGGACCTGAGTTCAGTGACTGGCACCCATATTGGACAGTTCACAATGCTTATAAGTCCACCTCCAGGGAATCTGACACCCTCTTCTGGCCTCTTTGTGTACCCACCCCAATATATGCACAAAAAAAAAATAAAATAAAATAGAAGATCCAAAGACAGAGCAGCAGATGTACTTATTGTCATATAGGTTCTGTTACATGCATATAAATGACATTCAAAATAATGCTTTAAGTAAGGAACACTTGTTACAGTCAAGAAGAAGAAATACCAAATATGGTTAAGGAGTGTTCATTCCACAAGGTCATTCAGAAATCCAAGTATCTCTATCTTATCATCTATAATACAACATTGCCCTGACTTCCATGGTCCAGCATGGCATACAGTAACCCCCATATCCACATTCCAGGCAGGAGGGTAGAAAATGAAGACCTGTTGGTTATCTACATCTGTCAAGATTTATCCCAGAGGTGAACATTTCAATTCCTCTTACATGCAACTGGCCAATTGTTAGTGACATGGCCATAGATAGCTCTAAGGAAGGTCAGAGGATGCAATATTCATACTGAGCCTTCATGGTATTATTATACCAATTAGAGGTTCTAGTATTATAGAAAAGGGGGATAAAACTTTGGAGGACAACTCATCCATTGTCCTTGCTTCGCCAGATAGCAGACTGAAACCTGAGCATACAGGCTTAGATGTGAGCATGATATATTTTCTCTGAGGTCTCAGTCTTGGTTAGTATGTGGACAGGAGAACTTCCTCTTAGAGTTGCTGGGCACTGTAACGTTGATTGGGAGAGCTGACTTAAAACTGGAACTGCTCTTTATTTAGAATGACAGTGGTTGAGAAGAGGGACAACTTGTATTTAATTCCACTGTTAACGTCTATATTCACAAATAAACAGGGAAAAGGACAGGACCGAGTGAGAGTTTAAAGGTCTTTCTCAGGTCAGGTTGCTACAGTCAGAACTGTATGTCTGGCAGAAGGCAGCATGCCCGCCCGATTGTTCCTCTGGGCTTTTGTAGAAAATGCAATGGCCTGTAAGGAGGTCAGAGAGGCCTTGAGGCTAAAGAAGATAGGGAAAAGAGCAAGGAAAATTTACCGATGACAAGTTCAAGGGCAAACTGGGTGCAAGTTCAAAGCTGAAGAAATAGCTGGCGAGATGGAGGGCTCGTGTGTATGTGCTCTCTTGCAACATGCTACTAGGGGCACAGAGTAACAGGGCTCTGAGGCACTGGTGGCGAAGGCAGAGGCTAACTTCCAGAGACTGGCAGATGGGTCAGAGCCTCCTGGGGCCATCACTGCCCAGTTTGCCAGGCTGACTTCTCCAAAATGCACTTTCTAAAGCAAATAGTCCTCAGGCAGCAGATTTCCTAGGAGAACAGCAGTGCTTGGCCGAGCCTCGCAGCTGCACATCTGTAAAGGCTTGTCATGGGCATTCTCTTGTCTTGTCCTCTCAGATGTGTTCTAATGATGGATATGCCACCCAAATCACCTGCCTACATCACAGGCTACTCTGGTTTAAATATATGTGTATTTGTTCTCATTCTAGAGCTATTGTGATTAATTTAAGGTGAGGCAAGCCTAGGGAGACATCTTTCAGACAGCTCCAGGCCTGTTTACTGCTGTGCCCGCTCCAGTAATCTTTCCTAGGTTCTTGCCTGAACAACTGCAAATCAATGTTTTCACTTAAGATCCCCAGGGACACAGTGGACCAGCCTTCTCAAGTTCTCCCTGTTTCTTTATTTCCCAGAACTCTCCTTCTGGCTTGACCAAGCAGTGTTTCCAGCCATCTACAGCCTGAGTGTCTTAGTACATCCTCAGGCCTGTCGGTGCCTGCTCCTGCATTGTGATAATTTTATACAGAGTTTTTAGGGTGTTTGTCTTGTTTTTGAGGTGCTGGAGAGTGAACCCATAGTTTTTCACATGATTGACAAGCACTCTACTGGTGATCTATACCTCCATGTATTGATCCCATTGCGTGAGAATATGACCACTACCATAATTTTGAGCCAAATTTGAATCAAACTTTAATTAAATACTGGCCAGGATGATGGACTCTGGCCAGGTCCATCCCAGATTCCCCAGGAAATGGCAACAAGTCATACTTCGCCAAGGTTTATAAAGGCAAACCCATAAGGCTAAGCATTTCCCACCAGGTTCGATCAGGGGCAAACTTATATCCTGACGTGCTTCCTGCCTGCATACCTCCCACCTACATGCGATCAAATATTTCTGGTTCAGTTGGGTCAAACAAGCTTTTTTAGGGGGAGCAAGAACACATGGCTTGTTATCTCATATAAACAATAGCCTCCAGCATTTCAGGAACTATCTGTCCTTGAGCAAGGGGCTTACAGGTTAGAGGCATTTTTGTTTCATGGCACAGTAATTAAAACTTAAAATGTAACTTTGGCTCTCACACATGTCCAGCCCTCTTTTTACTTTTCTGGGGAGGGGATGGGTAGGAAGGAAGAGTCCATTCCAGCTTAGAATTTGGGGGTATAGTCCATCAGGGCAGGGAAGGGAAAATGGTGGGACACCAGTCATCTGGTTACGCTATGTATGCACAGTCCAAGATCCTGGCTCTGGAAATAATGCTTTTTTAAAAACTTGAGACAGGGCTCACTAAATTGTTTGGAAGAGGGCTTGAATTTACTCTGTAGCTTAAGCAGGTCTTGAACTTGGGATCGTGCCTCAACCTCCTGAGTGGCTGAGATTACAGGTGTGTACCATTAGGCCAGCCCCTTGTTGACATTTAACATCCCCCCCCACACACACCCACACACATTTTTATCTTCTCAGGTCTCCCTCTCTGAGAGTCTGTGTCAGCTGCTAAGGGTGCTGCTTGTTTGCTCTCCATTCAGACGGCCTAAACTTAAGTTCTCCCTCATTTTCCTCATTTATAGCATGCTGTTGGACAAGGACCTCACCTCCTGTGCCTGTTGCTTCCTGTCTATTGCAGTGACAATAACAGTGTAATAATCCTGTGAACTTTAAATGACTCAGTATTTGTAAAAGACTTTGGACAGTACCTGTCGTGTAGAAAGCTCCAAGCACTGTGTGAATGTGGGCTATTGTCACCATAAGGGTCAGTCACTGTCACTCTCTCTAGAAGTGCTTTGTTGGAATCTCCTACAAATTGAGATGTAGTGAGAATCTACTGGTACCTGTGACCTGCCCTCTCTTGGTCTGATAATGATGTGTCTCTTTATTTGGGGGAACTTCTATAAAAAGTAGCTTTATTGAGCTTGGTCATACATAAATACCAGGGCAGGGGAAGAGCATTTGACTCTGGCCAATCGTGATACTTCATCTCTACAATGGCTGACTGGTTCAAAGTGTGGGGCTGGGATCCAAACAGGGCCAATTGGAGTACCTCTCAGTGTGGCAAGCAGATGCTAGCATAAGACTGCCACTCTGCAGCAGCTGCTGCACCGAGATAATGAAAGCTTTGCAGTGGAGCAGCCGTCCTGCCTGTCTGCACAGAGCAAGCTCATCAGAAATGGAACTACTGAGGCTGATAGCCAAAGAGAAAAGGTCTGAGAGGCCTTGTGGTAAGAGGGAAAAGAAAGAAAGAGAACAAAGCCTCATAACAGAGTTTGGGGGCTGGCATTCCTAAAGCCCCTCTTACTCAGACCTTCCCTGTCTGGATGTCGAGACTTCCTTCTTGGCTTACAGCAGTTTGAGTGTAGGAAGAATCACAACTATCATGTCCTTCATGTTGAATTTGTCCTCACCCTCTCCCTCCCTTCCTTCAATGCCCTTCTTTCTAGAACAAAGGAGTGAGGAGGGCTGCTGGACCCTGCCTCTCTTCTCTTCTGGGCTCAGTTTTTCCTCCAGGCTGTTTCCTTTGTCTTTGCTTTCACCAATGGTAACTTCTTCATTTCTTCCTGGTTTCTTCCCAAGCCTCTGCTCACTTCCCCCTGTGCCCTCCCCTTAAACCCCTGCTTTCCTTTATGCAGAAACATCCACCTCAGCTCCCCCTTTGACTCTTGTTGTGCGTCTTTGCAGCTGATACCCTTGGTCTTTCTTCTCAAACTCAGGTCATTTACAAAACATGTTCCTGTTTTACATGGCTGTTACATACCAACACTCTTGCTAAATGTATTTTTTAAAGACAAAAGACTATACTCTGTTATGTTTTATATCCTAAACATTTCCTGGTGTCATATTTTGCTCTGGTGGTTTATTGATCTTTCAGCACTGGCTGTCCCATGTATCAAGTCAAACAATCAGTTCAAAGATGAAAAACACAGCAAGTATTTAACTAATCTTCCTTGTGCCAGCAATTCTGTTTCTCTCCAAGAGTCAGACCAGTTCCTTTATCTGGGCCTGTTAAATTTTCATAGCCGTTTAAAGGGAAGTTATAGCACTCTTTCCTACATTATAATTCCAGGTTAATAAATGTAGGAGTGAAAAATATAGAAAAGTCAGTGTTGGGCAAATACTATAATAATAATTATTGCAGTTGAGAACCATTGATGAAGGCTAAAATTGCTGGATAAACTATAACAAGTATGTATGTATGTATGTGTATGTTTGTGGTTTCAAAGAATTTCCTGCAAGATATATGGATAACTTTGCATTGTAGAAACCCAGACAACATCTCCTTAACCTAGCAATCAAGATTAGCAGCACCACTATTAATAACAATAGCATTAGGCAATCATAATATGATTCACCCAGGAGTGTACAGTTTCCTTCTGTGATGTTCTTGGCAAAAGGTACAGCTTCCATCTTGTCATGAAAAATCATCATGTAAAGTCAGATAGAAGGACCTCCTGTGATAACATTGACCTTGACCAGTACCAAGGACCGGGCCCTTCACACCTGCCAAGGTCATGAAGGACAAGGAAAGACAGGAAATGTTGCATACTGGGTGACATTAAAGAGACAGGATGTCCAAATGAGTGTGACCCTGGACTGGATCCTGGACAAGAAGGACAATGGAGGACAACTGGTGAGATCTGGGGAGAGAACTTTATTAACATTTGTTTTCTAACTTGGATCATTGCACTGATTTGCTGTCTAGGTTATAGCTGAAGCCTCTGGGTTTTTTAAAGCTATGCTTCCTAATGTGTGAGATTTAAGAGTAGGTCTAACTACATAGTAAAGGAGGGAAGAGTCATCTATCAATAAAGGCCATGGGAACAGCTTCAGCTTGTCTCACTAATCTTCTGTATTAAGTCTTTACAAGGGCTGCAACCACTGCCTTGAGAGGTATCTGTATTGGCCTGCGCTTCCTAGATAGAAGATAAGCAGATCAGGGAAGGGCCAGATGTGGACTGTGCTCTGTGTCCACCCCCCTCAGCCCCATCTCTGCCGTGCTGACCTAGTTCCTTCAGGCTTTGATGGGTTCTGTACCCATGAACTTGAACATATGTTATGAACTTCATTAGCTCTGCTGCTGTGGAGACAAGGGGTGCCTGTGAGAGCTCACTCTGTAATTGTACACAGCCTACATGTATAGAGGAGTTGACCACAGTTCCTCAGGTTAGCCCCTCGGCAAGCAGTGCAGAGAGGCTTTCGTTAGCTCCTCAGACGTCCTGGCAGGATGGGGCACCAGCTGTCCTTGACAAAGCCTGCTGAGCAGTTCTTTCTTCCTTCTGTCTTTCACTTGCCCTGTCCCACCACTCTTGGAATCACATTCATGAAGAAATTATTTGTTCACCATTCACTCATTTTTAAACAGAACTCAGGCTAAGATGCCTTTAAGTGAGAGCAATAAAACCACATAGAGTTAGGACTAGTAAGGAAAATCCAGGGCATTTCCTTTGGCGATGAGACCCTCTGCTGGCCTTTGTTCTCTATCTGTTAGTCACCTTTCTATGGTAATAACCAAGTGCCTCATGTTATTTGAGAAGAGGCTTACTGTGGCTCACAGTTTATAGGTTCTGACACATGATCAATTGTCTCTGTCCCTTTAGGTCTGCGAAGAAGCAGCACATCATGATGGGAACTCAGAGTTGAGCAAATAGTCACTTCATGATTAGGGGGTAAAACAGGAAAAAGAAGGACCCACAGGTCTCTCTAGCCCCTTAAGGATGACCCTAGCCTTTTGAAGACCTCCCATGAGGCTAACACCTAAGTGTTTCAGATGCAGACTCCAGCAGTGCCCCTCATTCCTTCTACTTTATTTTGTTAACTTAATTTTATTTCTTTTAAAAATCTGGAATAGATAGAGTTTCATTATGAGGCCCAGGCTGATCTCAAGCGCTCAGTCCTCCTATCCCTACACCACTAATGCTTGAAGTACAAGTGTGTTCCACCACACTCCATTGTTTTCTCTCCATTTCAGTGGAAGGCATAATAACTACTCCAGTATCAGCTTCCTCCTCCTTTTCCTCTTCTTCTTTTTTGACCTGGCTTCCTGCTGGAGGTGGAGATCCAATCCTTTATGAACATTTATTCTGATTTTTTGGCCACCCTGAAGTTTACATCATCAACCCCCTTCTATTTTCCTTCTCTGTCAGTGTTTCATTTACAGTTAATGGCTCATCCTCACTAGCTCCTCCGGCAGAAGCCAGAAGAAAACAGAGCTGTTCAAACAGTTTTCCTGCTCCGGCTGGGCAGTGGCTACTGTTGCTCTTACAACTCTCCTGCAGATTCAGCCTTTCTTGACCTTTCGACCTAGCTCCACTTGCTACAGAGTTTCCTGTCTGTGTTCCCTGCCTGGCAGCTCTCCCACACACTTGGGCTTCTGTCACACCAGTCACTTGTGCAAGCTCTTTAGATTGAAGCAGCGATGCCATGAAACACGAGGGCAGCTGATCAGTGGAGCAGTCCTGGAGGGCTGCCTGGCTTGTTCAAGATTACAGGTTGTTCATTTGGTAAACATTTACTGTGTGCCAAATGTGAGCTACTCTTTCTTCTAGGTGCTGGGTAAATACCACTGAATGAAACAGAGAAGAACTTCCTGCCCACATACGGCTTACAGTCCAGGAAATGGCAATTTAGTCACAGAGGTTGGACACAAATACTGCATCTCTTCTAAAATACAGGTTAAGGAGCTGGAGAGATAGCTCAGCAGTTATGAGTACTGGCTGCTCTTCCGAGGACCTGGGTTCAATTCCCAGCACCCACATGGTAGCTCACAACAGTTTGTAACTTCAGTCCCAGGGGTTCTGATGTCTTCTTCTGGCCTCACGCAGGTGGTATACAAACATACATTCAGGTGAACACTAAAATATAATTAAGCATCCTCAGTGGGAAATATGAAATCCAAACACTGCAAAATCTGTCTTTGACCACTGATCTGGTACTATAAATAGAAAGTTTCTCACCTGATTTCGTGTGGTGATCCACAGTCAAAATGCAGGTGCACAAACATTCTAGAAAATTACCTTTAGGCCATATGTGTACATGTATATGAATTACAAATGAATCACATGTTTAGACTTGGGCTGTAACCTCATGATTTTTCATTATGCATGTGCAAGTCCAAAACAACTTTACATTCAAAATGCTTCTCCTTCAGAGTTTTGGCTAACGGCTGCTCACTGCAGTCTTCCCCTGCACCTCATTCTCTTGACAAGGCGGGCAGAGCACCCAGTCTTCTCTTTTTTTTTTTTTTCTTTTTTTTTTTTTTTGGTTTTTCGAGACAGGGTTTCTCTGTGTAGCTTTGCGCCTTTCCTGGAACTCGCTTGGGAGACCAGGCTGGCCTCGAACTCACAGAGATCCACCTGGCTCTGCCTTCCGAGTGCTGGGATTAAAGGCGTGCGCCACCAACGCCCGGCTCCAGTCTTCTCTTTATCACTAACTCTGCATGTTAATTTCTGACTCATGATTAAAATTGATTTTTGAGATTCACATGTACAACTGGAATCCTTGCATTGAGGAGGCTGAGGAAGGGGAATCACTCAAGCTCAAGGCCAGTGTGCGCTGCATAGCAAGACCCTATCTCAAAAAAATATCAAATTCGGCTGAGAGATGGCTCAGTGGTGGTTAAGAGTACATACTGCTCTTCCAGGGGACCTGCTTCCAGTACTTCCTCCCACATCAGGCAGGTCCAGGGAATCAAATGCTCTTTCTCATCTCTGTGGGCACTTACACACGTATGCACACACACACACACACACATATGCACACATACACACACACACACACACACACACACACACACGTACACACACAGATATAAAAATAAATTGTGTCTTTGGCCTACTTCCCTCCACCACCCCACACTCTTCTCTCTTGAGGCATTCCTGGATACTCTGATGATTTATCTGTGACAGAATTTAGAATCACCTAGGAGACACATCTGTGGATTTAACTGAGAAGGGTAAATACCCCCTTTCTGTCTCTCCTGGAACTGTGCAATCCGAAGGCCTGGAGGTGGCCCCTGGAACATGTTTTCATTCTAAGCTACAGCTCTTAACCATTGACCACAAGTATGATAGAGTCATCCTTACTTCCCTTCGCTCCTTGAAAAGGCAGTGAAAAATGACTGCTTTTCAGGTCAGCACACACTCTCTTTGAGAATTTCTCACTTTTAAAAACTAAGGTATTTATATTAGGGGTTTGTGTAGAATGCTGTCCAACTCAACTCTTTTCTAACAGAAGTGTAAGAAAGGGCATCTCCATTTCTTTTGTTATTTGTGCAGGGTCTTTCTATGTAGTTGTGGTCGTTTGAATGTAATTGGCCCCCACAAGCTCATAGAGAATGGCACTATTAGAAGGTGTGGCCTTGTTGAAGTAGGTATAGCCTTGTTGGAGGAAGTGTGTCACTGTGTGGGTGGTCCTTGAGGTCTCTTTTGCTCAAGCTTCACTCAATGTGATACTCAGACCATTTTCCTATTGCCTATAAGATGTAGGATTCTCAGCTACTTCTCCAGCATCATGTCTGCCTGCACACTGCCATGTCTCACCATGATGATAATGGACTGAATCTCTGAACTGTAAGTCAACCCCAATTAAATGTGTCCCTTTATAAGAGCTGCCATGATCATGGTGTCTCTTCACAGCAATAGAAACCCCAACTAAGACAGTAGTGCTTGTTGACTTCAAACTTACCATGTAGAGCAGCCTGTCCTAGAACTTGTGGCATTTCTCCTGCCTCTCTACCTCCCAAATGCTGGGATTACTTATAGGTACAAACTGTTATGTCCAACTTCCATTTGTTGTACTTGAATAGTAGAGAGTTGACTTACATTTTACCCAAGGTTCCTAATAACCCTTGTTTTCTTTCTTTCCATGGTACATGTCCCAGCTACCAAAGCCAATCTGAGGGCTGTAAGATCTGTTCCATGTGGAAGATAGGGTCCTCAAAAAGTTGCCTTTAGGGATCATTTGCTTGGTATTGAATATTAACCTTGTTTTCTTTGTTTCCTTTTAGGTGTTAGGGATGACTCCAAGGCCCATGAGTGCTGACTAAGCATATGTTCTGCCACTGGGCTGAACATCTAGCATCTACCTTTCAACAACTTTTTAAAATGTAAATGCTTTCTAGGAAGAGATGATATTTAACTTTAAACATTATTGACTTTTATTACGTCAGTCTCATCTATCAGAAAGAAGTGGGCAGAATGAACCCTAAACTTCTCCCTTGTAAAAGGGGAGGCAGAAAACCTTGAAAGATAAGAGGGGCCTCCAGTAGAAGTCAGTGTGATAATCTCAAGGACCAGCCAAGGCTGGCTGACTGTGATCCTGAGGATGTCATTAAGGGTGACATTGGTAGGGCAAAGGGAGACTTTAAAGGTTGTGATTTCTATCCCAGGGGCTTTGTTCTTACTTCCTGTGATGACAAGGGTTGCAGTGTTGTTTCTGAGCATCCCTTAGATTGCTGTGTCCTCAGATTAACTAGTGTGCCTCAGAGTTATCCACTTTGAGCTAGACACATACAGATGTTCATTTGGCTACAAGGAGAAGGAGCCACAGGATGGCTTAGATAGAACTAATTTTCATTTTGGCTTTCTCCTAAATCAGAGAGGAAAAGCACAACAATGAAAATGTGATCCATTTGATGGAGTGTGGAAAGGGTTCCCAGTGTCTCCCTTTATGTGACTTATGGAGGCCTTTCCAGAGCTCAGTGCTGTCACCAGGCTGCAAAGTCAGAAAAATAAGAAAACCAAACCAGCTAACCAAAGGAGCAAACAAACAAAGCCAACAACTTACACTGGAACATGAGGCTGTGACTTTACTACCCAGGAAGCTCTTCTGTCTGGTTTTACAGCCTTGAAATTTGTATTGCGTCAGCCCTGGGATTCAGTTCTCCTTATCTACACTTAAGTTTCTGGGCTGTTTTCTATTGTGATGCCTGCCAAGGACGATGGCCCCAGCATGTGCCTGACCTTTAGGTGGTGGGATGCACTTCTGTCAGTAGTAGTGGCCCATTCCCGGGAAACTTGACAGGACATTTGTTGGCCTTTGGGGGCAGGAAGCATTTCATACACTCTCCAAGGGAGACAGGGCTCCAGGCAGTGTCTCTTTTAAAATATTTTTCAGTGTTAAAAGAAAATAAGAAATGTACAACGCAGGTTACTTGATGTAGCTTTAAACTAGTCTCTAATTTCAATGAGACAGAGGTGCCAGTGATTTATTCTCTATAATTTCATGTATCATTGTTTGGAATGCCTGGATGTGATCCCGAGGAACGTAAACTGCCTTTAAAATTAGAATTCTCATGGTTGCTTTTCCTGTTGATAAGCTTTAAAAAATGCCCGCAGAAATCTAAGGCTTCCCCTCTTGTGCTGCGGGGCCAAAACTTGGCAACAGATTTCCTTCTTTCTGTAACAGCCTCCCCTGTCTCTGGAGCAGGCTATTGCTGGGGGTGGTGTCTTCCAATACTATTGCTTGGCCTGTGCAGCGTTTTTTAAAAGTGGAAGTTTTTCGGTTTTTATTGTTGAATGTGCAGTTTTGCTAAATCCACAGTGGGAGTTCTCAAGGTAGAAATGAACTCAGTTTTGCCATTTCTGGTCCAGTGGTGCCCAGACTTTGGCATGCGTTCACATCACCTGGGAAGCTTTCTAATATACATTTATCTAGTATTATGTAGCAGATGACTTCATTGACAGAGTTGAGTCTGGAAGATTTGCAGAATATGTAAGCTTTGTTCTGGGATCCACACTTTGAGGAGCCCTTTTATCTAGGAGCAGGGCTTGTCGACCTCCATATAATTGCCATTTTGGTCAGGTGAGTATTTCAGGCTATTCTCAATATAGTAGATTATTCCTGGCCTCTCTCCACTAGATATCAGAAGCATTACCATATTCCCTCCAGTTGTGACAACCATAGATGTCCCCAGTGTTATTAAATGGTGGAAGGTGACCTTGGTGGGTTGGAGCCAAGGGACCCTAGAGAGTCATGCCACTCACGTGGAGAATTTACTGGGGGAGGGGAGGGAAGAGATGCAGAGTATGCCTCTGGAAATAAGAGTTGAGGAGAGAGGAAGAGAAGAGATGGGAAGAACCGGGCCTAGTGTGCAGAGAGAAAGAGATGGGGAAGGGTTTGCCTTTAATAAGGGGATTTAGCGCATGCGCATAGAGACTACGCTATAGTGGTATTCTATTTGTACTGAAATGTGATTTTATTTGTATGTTAATAAATAAAGTTGCTTAGGGGTCAGAGCTATTAGCAAGCCATAGCGAAAGCCAGGGCGGTGGTGGCGCACGCCT
>CABHPP010120111.1:11808-32349 GCA_902168425.1 Peromyscus attwateri
AGCTAGCTGGCGGAAAGCGGGTAAGCTTCTGGCTCTGACCTCTTGGGCTTTCACCTTTACATTGGCTCTGTGTTTCTTATTTAATAAGGCGGTCGGTTACATCTACACTACGCAGTCTGCAGCGTATGCACACAGAGTATGTCCTCCTTGGCTAACTAAGCATTTGCCTGAATACTGACAGTGCATGTGACTGTAGGACCCTGGGGCTGGCTAGGTGATGCTGGAAATGCTAACACCCAGACTCTGGCAGGTGATTCCATGCATGGTAGATTTGAAATCTACTGTGTTAGAATGCTCTCAATGAGAGCATCCTGGACACCTGAGCATTTCTATGGTGATGGATTTTGTGTGCGACCTTCTCATCTCAAATGCAATTTTGTATAATGAAATCGGGTGTTTTTGTTTTTGTTTTGTCATACAGGGTTCAAACTAAGGGCCTATGATTATTTCCAAAGTCAGACAATTTTTTTTAAATCTAACCAGAACAGTTTAAAAAGATAAAAAAAAAAAAACTATGTGTATGTGTGTCTTTGTATGTGCTGCATGTGTGTAAGTGCCTTAGGAGGCCAGAAGAGAGGGTTGGACCACTAGAGTTGGAGTTACAGGTGATGTGAGCTGCTCAGTGTAGGTTCTGGGAACAGAACTCCAGTTCTCTGTGAAAGCAGCAAGTACTGCTGATGAGCCTTTATCCAGCCTGCAGAACAGTTTATGTTTGTTTGTTTTTAATTTACTAAAATCAGTTTTGAATATTTACAGTTTGTGATACTGCTAGGTTTGCCCACACCTGCCAACACCTGCCCACATCTGTCCATATCCCTGTGAGATAAGAATCATCTGAATCTAGAGGAAACCACACTGAGGGTGCATATTCACAGCTGGGGTCTCATCTGGTGCCTTATTACATCATCAGCGGACAACTGCGTCTCAGCCTAAAAGCCGGACGTGCATCCCCACGCTCTCCCTCTGCATCTCTCTCTCTCTGCTCTCTGTCTCTCTCTACACACTCTCTCTGCGTCTCTCTCTGCTTTCGGTCTCTCTCTGTCTCTCTCTTCCTCTGCGTCTCTCTCTCTGTCCTATCCCTCTTCTCTCTAATAAAGCCCATTCTAACTCTGGTAACCATGGCTCAGGACAATTCTGCCGCAGACCAAACCAGCGCTGTATACCCCTTCACTTTCGCCATTGCATGAATGCCCAGTGGACAGACTCCTTCCCTCACAGAGCCTGATCTGGTCTTTGGGTCCTAGGTTCCCTACTTTGTTTTAGAGCTGTACAACCAGTAGCTGAGGCAGAAAGGCTACATGGAATAATTCTGTGAGGGGTGGGTATTTTGATGCTAGTTCTTAGATGTATGCAAAGATTAAGTCAGTTGTTGTAAGGTAAAGGGCCAAATGTCTTGATTTCCTGTGATCATGCTGGCTTCTCATTTTGCAATATATTTATATTGTGTTTTTACCTTTTTTTCTGTTCTGGTAAAGCCTTCATGGAAAAACTTAGCTCCCTTTGCCAGTTTACTGTGGTGATATTTTATTTGTGCTGAAATATGGTGATATTTTATTTGTGCTTTAATAATTAAAGCTTGCCTGGAGATCAGAGGAATAGGAACAGCCATTATAAGTAAACAAAGAAATCAGGCAACGGTAGCACACGCCTTTAATCCTGTCACTTGGCAGGCAGGAATCTGTCTGGATCTCTGTGTGTTCAAGGCCATATTGGAAACAGCCAGGTGTGGTGGCACACACTGTAAATTCCAACACTAGTTAACCATGAAGGTCTGGAGGTCTGTACAGACAGACAGGAAGTGACAGAGCTGGGCAGGAAGAGGAAGTGATGTAGCTGGACAGAGAGAGCAAATCAGATGGCAGAACAGCAAGGCATATAGGTGTGGGTAGACAGGAAGTAACTCACGTTTGGAAGCTGCCGGGTTGGTGAGGTAAGTTTAGCTGTGGCTTTCCCTATTTCCCTGATCTCTCCCAGGCGTTCACCCCTATATCTGGCTCCATGTTTTTTATTTAATAAGACCATTTAGAAATTCATCTACAATTTACCACACCCCACAAATGCTTTTTGTCTTGTTATAATGTCTTTCTGTGGTAAGAATTCTCTCAAGTGCTGGTTCTTAATCTGGCTAATGACCATTTTGAGGGACCAGAGAAAGGAAAGGACAATGGATGTGGTGCACTATGCTACCAGAGGGGTGGGAGTTCCACGTGAGATGGTGGGACAGTGGGCTTGGATGGACTGTACAGAAGTGGAGGAAAAAGCCACTGGATGAGGCTCATGTTAGGTGTATAGCCTGTTCTTCATCTAACTCTTCCTACTTCTTTCCTCCCCTCCCTCCCTCCCTCCCTCCCTCCCTTCTAGTTTAGTCTAATTATTTTTATTCTGCTCCATTCCATGGCAAATTGCCATCAGTGCGATGTCCTATTCACTACACATTTAAAAAATGATTCATACACTGTTTACAGCTTTAAAGGTGGTAGAACCCAGGAGAATGGAGCCTAAAAACAAGGTGGACCAAAGTCTCATACAATAACTAACTTTATTCAGAGCACCAGACAATTTATACTCTGAGAGCTAAGAAGAATCACATGAGCAAAGTGTACAATCACAAGGACAAGCTGCACATGGCAAAAACATGTTTTTCCATAAAGGCATATAAACAATAACAATAGCCAGTGGTAGTGAATAATCTGAAGTGAACTCACTCCTATCAGCTACACTGGGGAGGAGCATGAAGCGCAGAATTCTCCTCACATGACTCCATTCTTTGACTGTGTTCCAACAGTACACTAAACAAAGTATTGGTTGATGAATGGAAATGAGTGATTGACAGTCTCCCTAAGTTCATACATGCATGCAGCATGTGGGTAGCTGAAACTGTCTGTTACGTAGCATTTAGATATAAAGTGCTTCATGCTAATTTATTAAATGCGAGAGCAGGACCATTGTTTAGCTGGAGGAATAGGAAGGCTGTGGACCCAAAGGGGAACAGTGCTGGCCCACGCTGGGAGATGGCAGAGGACGGACACACAGAACTGACTTCCACACTGGTAAAGTAGATTTCCTCTTTACATCTGATATGAACTCCTCAGCAACTATAGCTTAACAAATAGCGATTTAGACTTTGTGTGGTCACAACAGAAAGTCTTCTTGGGTTTCAAGGAAAATCAATTCATTCAATTACATGAAAAATTATCTACCCATCTTACATTATTAACATTGTGTTTCTAACTCAGAGAATTAATATTCTTTGCTTTGAGAAGCTACTGACACATATTTATCATACCAAAATTATCTGGAAAATCTTGTATTCCTGGGCCAAAAGTTAAGAAAGCTAAGTTGGCCTTACCTTAAACACAGTCCCAAGAAATTTAAATTTTTTTATTATGTCAGAAAGGAGAGAGAGAGAGAGAGAGAGAGAGAGAGAGAGAGAGAGAGAGAGAGAAGACTGTAAAAACAAAACCCTATACTGTTCTGTTTTCCATTTGCACAAACTCCCAGCATCATGGGTTAGCAGCTGCCCAGCCACCCCTATTTCTCATGCCGTAAATTTCAGCAGTCCTGCAGACCCTTGGGTCTGTGAAAAGACACTGGTGCCTGCACTCTTCTGTCTTCTGTTCCCCCTTCCTCTGACCCTCCTTTTCCCAACTCCCCCTTTACCCTATCAAGATTGCCAATTCAAATCCCATCCTGCTCCCACCCGCAAACCTCCTTGAAAGCCACAGAAGCAACCGTACTTAGTCTTCCTACGGTAATGCAAATACTGACTGCACTTATACACGAGGGATGCTTTACCTCTTTCAGGTCAAATGGCTTCTTCATTTCTTTCCATTACATGTTTGTATTTTATTGATGCTAGATTAAAATAGGAATTATTGTATGATATTATAAGTGTACTTGTTTATTAGTTCATTCATTTTCCATTACTTTTTATTATAGCATAGACTAATTGTACAAAATAACGGGTTTCATTATGACATTTTCATACAGGCATATACAATGGACTTTAATCACATTCAACATCTCTTTTACCTTTTCTGGTCTTCCTTCCTTCTCCCATGATTCCTTCCTCCCAAATAATAACCTTTTATGCCTTTTTTTAAATCTAGATTTTGCATATAATAGAAAACACATTTCTCTGTCTGAGTCCAGCTTATTTCACTAGTTACAATGCTATATACTTCCATATGTTTTCCTGAAAATGACACAATTTTGTTCTTTATGAATAATAATCTATTGTGTATGCGTTGCACATCTTCCTTTTCCATTCATTTGTTGAGGTCTTAAAATCATTGTGCATTTGAGCTTGCTACATATGGGTAGCCTTTTCTTATACAGTTTCATTATTAACTTTCTGAATGACTCCCTCTCCTTATTTTTTTTTTTTCTGAAAGTCCTAACTTCAGCAAATCCTTTCTATCATATTAAGTGTTGACTGAGGGCATTCTCACTTCATCATCTTCTGTCCCGACAGGAACAGTGTATTTTTAGGCCTGTACTATGGCTGTCATTCTGGGAATATAGGGCTTCCTTTCACTGTTTTTTTTTTCTTTTTTTTTCTCCCTGCATCTGCTGTTTGCTGAATTCTGCATCTTCCTCTTTTCCTGATTGCCTATTTGATTTTCTGAGAGAGATCCACAAACCTACAAGTGATAAAATGCTAAGATTTGAATGCCTCAAAGTACTTTAGTATTTCCAACACATTTGATAGTCTGACAGGGAAAAGAATTGCTTACAGGGTAATATTCATCTGGTTCTATCCAGCCTTGTCTAGATCAGAAGGAAATGCTTTGTGTTCATGTCACTAATATCCCACAAAATATCTCAGATGTCCACCATCGGGCAGTAGATTACCCTGTCAAACTAATGGTTCCTTTAAAACAGACACTCCATGGATGGTGATCCACCACTAGGCCAGAAGGTAGAGGTCCTCAGGGGAGACTGGGACCAGTGTGGCGGGATGAGCAGACAGTTTCCAGGTGATCAGGAGTGCCTGTGACGAAAGGCCTTCCCTAGCCCACCTTTCCCTCTCTTACATTTAGAGTTTTCTTCATTTCTTGCCTTTCTTCCTCTTCCCCAACATCAGTTTATGAGGCTTTTGTACTGGTGGGACCGGCTCTGCAAGCACCGCCGGCTATCTTCCCATCTGTCTGTGCACGGGTGAGACCGCCCTGCCAGTGTATCTTCCCATCGGTTTGCTCAACTAAAGCTTCATTCTTTTGATTTTATAGTCTTTGTTGATGCCTCTAAGTGGGTGACCCACATCCATCTGAGGAGAATGGAGGGAAGACAACAGGGCCCAGGGTTCACTGAGGGAAGCAGGGAGGGAACACAGGAAACCGACAGTTCTTCAGATCCAATCCCACTGCAGTGGGCTGACAGTCTTCCCTTTGACGTCTGAAAGCACTGCTCGGCTTGTCCAGCATTTATGGTTTCTATGAAGCAATCAGATGTTGTTCTGGCTAGTTCTTTTGTATTTGAGTTGGCTTTGTGTCCTGGAGGATCTTAAACCATTGCATTTATGCTTGGTGTACCTAGGAATAGGTGTTTTAAAATTCTTGAGTTGTCCAGTTAGGATGTACTTCAGTGTAAAGACTTGATGATTCCATGAGGTCTGTGCTAATTATAGCTTCTTCATTGCTTTTGTCTCAGATGTACTTGCATTTGTTCAATAACAGACTTGACAGACCAGTCTTGCCAGGGTGGCCTCAAACTCATGATCCTCCTGCCTTAGTCTCCCTTGTACTGGGATTATAGGTACACGCCACTATTCCAGCTTGTTTCTTAATTTTTAAAAAAAGTATGATAAACCATACAAAGCATTAAATTGTCTTAATTCTTATTTTGTTCCCTGGTCTCTTTGTCTTTTTAACTTTTGTATTTTTTTATATCGGTAACTATCAGTTTCTAATGATCCCCTGTCTTCTGTTTTCTTCTGCAGCACCTTGCCCTTGGGTTAGGGACAGCTCATCTCTTTGGGGAAAATTATAATAATTTTGTTTCTAGAACTGTTTGGTTTTCCTGATAATCTAGCTTGGCCCCAATGTTGATAGTTTTCTTTTTAAATTAGTGACCCCCTCAAACTATTATTTTTTTTCTAGAAATGAAGATACTCTCTAAATATTGAATATGAATTGAAGTGGGGGACATTTCCTAGCTAGAGCATGTAGATGCAGGGTGGACTCGATGCTATGGCTGACTGTGTAATTCTTTATGGTTGATTACTCTCCTCAGGAATCTACACTGTCATTGTGGACCACATTGTGGCAATCTTTCTTTTCTATCCAATCTCCAGCTCCTTTTCTTCTGGCACCATGGTTGACTTTTCCAGTCCTCCCTCTGTTCTTGGGTTTCTTTCAACTGTCTTCTTGAGGTCTTTGTCTTCTCACATGAGGCCATGCTTTTTCTAAGTCTATGTGTAGCTCATTTCTCTTTACATAGTCCCAGGAGTCACCCACCCATCATGCCCAAACCAATGGTCTCACTGCCACCAAAATGACTTCTGAATCTAAATATAGAGATGACTCTGGTGTAGTACACTTTGACTAGATTTTACCACTCCCTACATTTTCTAGATTGTGTTCCTTCCTGATGTGAAGGGCATTGATAGCATTTGTTTACTCTGACGTAGTTGGTTGGTGATAAACTCTCTGGTCCAGATAGTTAGTGAACCGTGTGTACTGGTCTGAAGAAGAAAGAAGCTCTGCTGGATGGCTTCTTTAAAGGAGGATGCTCTACCGTCATTCCCATAGACCTCTTGTAAGAAGTTACACACCACTTTCATCTTTACTGGGTATTGTTTCGTGTTATATAGTGGCAGCCAGACCTTTTATGCCCCCAAATTTACACACATACATATATAAATTTATACATACATATGAATTAGTGGGAACCTAATAACTCCAATGATTCCTTGATTATGTTCTAAAAAGGGATAACATTTGGGTGTGTTCCAATGACATATTTCTGAGTTACCATTTCTTTCTTTTTGCTACCTTTAGAAGCTTAACAGTGCTTCAGAGAGATACCAGCCCATTCAGTTCTTCCTAACTCGTGACAGGAACCCTGAATGCTACCTAGCATCATCTAATTTCTTCCCATCTTCTTGCCTGCTAGAATTCCCTCTACCTGATTCCTAGTTTATCCCTTTGAGGGGAGGGAGTTTTGAGAGGCAACTTCTTTTCCTTGTCTTGGTAACAGTAGAATCTGGAGGATAGATAGTTCAGGCTGATGAGGTCCCTGGAGTTGGTTCTTTTTGCTCAGCCTTGATCCAAGTAGTTCTTACACAGACAGTGACTCAGGCCAAAAAAAGAAAAAAGAGTCCCAAACTTTTCTAGAAGCATCTTGGGCTCCTGGTTTTCTGGAGATGATTGAAACTCAGACCAGAAATTTCTGTGACTTAGTGTGTTGCAAGGCCCACAAATACCTCCCAGGGAGAGCTGTGGCCATTCTGGGTGTCCATTGTCTCTCTAGTGTGAAAGCCGAAGGCACAAAAACTCAGCTAATACTTTCTTGCAGAAGCCCCTGCAGCCAAGAACTACAGGTTCTAGTTCCACTGTGAGAATCCTGTTCTTAAGCAGAAAATGTCATGAGCAGGAGAGCATGGAGCCACACCCCTTGTACCTCCTGTTCTCTGTATCTCTTTTGGAATCTAAGAGGCAGATAGTCCTGTTTTGCCTCGTTTCTTTTCTGTTTTGTTGCCTGTTTTTCTGGGTGGTAGCTTCATTATAGGCTAAAGCTTTCAAAAGAACTAAAAGAGCTAAAGGCCACTGGGGATTACATAAAGTGTTTACTCTCCCTTTTCTTTTGTTTTGCTAGAATCTTCTTCAAAATGAATAAATTATGTACAAAATTACATTCATGAAATAGATGTCCAGTCTAACAAATAAAAATGTAACAGAACAAATTGAGAATCAAATTTCTTAACTAGTTCAGGAAACAAGTATTCACTCAATGGCTAACTGATGTCAGATGAATGGTAACCAGAGAAGACAAGCACAATTAGTAAAAAGGCATCCCTAAAGTGACCAATGACACCCTAGCAATGGCATCTGAAAGGGGCTCAGTCTTGCTTCTGGTCCAATTGGTCCCAAACCCATGCTAAGGAAGAGATGGAATAGGAGTATTGCTGTCTTCCCAAGTACAAGTGAATCCTTTGAAATCTGAGGAAATAGAACACTGCACTCAGCACTATTGCTTACCTATGGGGAGCTTTAGAAAAGATGCTCTGAAGAAATTAACATAACTGGCACAGAGTGAAACTGTCACATCAACACAACATTACACAGAATGCAGAAGATACAAAGCCATTTAAAGGACATTTGTCATCACACTGCAAAGATCAAGTGTGGAAATCAGAGCCATGGTGACCAGCATGGACGCATAGAGAAGTGAGGCACATGGCCTTGGCATGGTCCTCCAAACATTATCAGGGGAGAGGGAATCATTGCCACCTGGCAGCTAAACCAACCCTAGGCTAAACCTGAGCCTCTCGGCATTGACTCTCTTTGTCCTGATTTAGCTCCCTCCACTCATCTCTGCTTATTACCAGATTTCCTCCACAGTGCAGCCCATGGGCATGGATCTGTCACAGGGGCTTTTGGTCTTCTATTTTTTTTTTTTATCAGAGAGTTTCCCCCATCATAAATGAATGAAATAGCACTTTGACCACTATATTATTTAGCTTCCTCTTTTCGTTCATCTTTCTCTCAGAGAGGTAAAGGAGTGGTTATACAGTGCATGAGTATGTGCTCCTGTGAGAACAGATATTGCAGATATAAAAAAAAATCTGGTGTTTAGTTCAAGAGATTAGTGGGTGTGTGCTGCCCCACTCTGGGGAGGGAAGTGATAGATACACTCAGGAAGCATTGGGTTTCGGAGCTCAGAAAGGCGAGGCCTGGTCAGGAGTGTGGGAAGCTCCTGCAAAGGACATGACCCACTGGGCCTTGCTCCCTGTGGGATAAACACACGTGCATCTAATTGCTATTGTTTGACCATTTGGGGCAAGGATGAAACGCTCTGTTTATTCCGTAAGGCACAGAGTCAATGGGTGTGGTACGCTCAACATGAACATGAAGGTGTCTGGGACAGAACCGTGATACCAAAGTTTTCTCTCCTAACAGCATAAAACAATATTTTAAAAATATTAACTTAATTAAAATCCTGATGCAGGTGCATTTTTACTGGGCTTACTAATTAAGAAGGGGAAGAAGGGGGACAAATGGGTTGTTTCAACTCCAAACTCACCCCATCTCTTCATTCCTCTATACACCACACATAAGATTTTTGCCAAGATGAGAAAAATTTCCACCCTGTTTGGATTATACTAGAATGCTTTTGAAAGACACACTAAGGAAGAAACCAGACTGGCAGAAAACTATCATTCCCTATTTACAAACCATCAGAGTCATGTACCAAGAAGGCAGGATGCCTAATCTGAAGTAACGGGGACTTTCGAAATGGAATGGCAGGATTGCCCATGAGGGGATCCTCTCTGGAGATAGTCACTGCTGTTTCCATGGCAACAGCAGATTCACCTGCACACTTCATCTCTCTGCTCCTTTTGTTCAGAGCAAACACCCATTAAGCAGCAGCCAGCATTATTAGCAAGGCGGAGGCATTTAAAAAGTGAGCTGGTTGCCACCATTCTGCTTGGAGACCTTTTGTTCTGTAATGGATCTGCCTCGCCGGGGGGGGGGGGGCTGATTGTTAATACTATTGCAGGAAAGCACTTGAAAAAAATCTGTCTGAAACAGTTTTCATCCCACTTGGGTCACACTTTCCTAAGAAGGAGTTAAAAATCTTTAATTATCAAATCCAGTGACTGCCAAACCCCAATCTGCCTCAGAATCCCCTAAATCTACCAAATTCAGTTTCCCGGATCCTACCTCCACAGAGTCTGACTTAGTTGGCATCTCAGTCCATTTTGTGTTACTATCACTATCTACACATTTGGTAATTTGTAATGAATAAGGTTTATTCAACTCATGGTTCCAGACACTGGGGGGGGTCCATGGTCAACAGAGGACTTTCTCAATGTGGTGTTCTCTGCTTAATCCTGAGGCAGTTTAGGGCAACGCATGGCAGTATGGGTGTGAGGGAGCCAGAGAGCTCACTTTTACAAAGGGGTTCTTAAGAAAAGCACCACTAACACACAATAGTATAGATTATTTCCAATGTGAAAGAAATATTCAAATCATAGCAATAGATCTGAGATGGGCTGAGCTATCCTTAGATGATTCAGGTACACATAGGGACAAGACCACACGCTTCTGAGAATCCCTATTTTACATATTGTGCTAATTAGTTTTATGTCAATGCAAGACAAGCTAGAGTCATTTTGGAAGAGGAAGCCTCAATTGATAAAATGCCCCACCAGATTGGCCTGTGTACAATGTTAGTTTTATGCAGCGCTGTCTACCCTACGAGATAAAGTGACGAGGCACAACAAAACCCACCAAAGAGTTTATTAGAAGAAGGTTCAGAAAAGAACGTGCTTAGGTCTATTTGGAAGACACGTGTGGAAAGAGGGGGGAGGGTACGTGGGGTCCACCTTTTATGGATCCCTCCCCCACCCACGTGCATATGGGCTTACGTAGCTACGCCACGCATGCGCACAGATTACGTGACCACACAGCATCCACACAGAGTAGGATGCAAGTCCCTGGAAATGACTAAGCGTCTTGCCAGCGCATGCGGTCATGGGGCGTGGCTAGAGAGCCTATCACACAATGACTAATGGTTCAACTCTCTGTGAGTGGGGCCACCCCTGGGCTGAAGGCCCTGGGTTCTATGAGAAAGCAAACTGAGCAAACCCTGTGGAGCCAGCCAGTAAGCAGCTCTCTCCATGGCTTCTGCATCAGCTCCTGCCTCCAGGTTACTGCTCTGGCTTCTCTCAGTGATGAACTACAAGCTGCAGGACGAAATAAACTCTTTCCTTCCACAGTTGCTTTTGATCGTGGTGTTTTATCATGTTTAGAAACCCTGAGATACCTACTGTCCAAAATCTAGAGGAGGACAGTGTCCCCTTCATGAAGGCCACAGATTAAAGGAGCATGGCTGAATCTCAAGGCGTATCCTGCAGTGAACCCGCTTTGAAGCTTTGGGGAGGAAGCAACCCTGCCTCGTGCCCTCAGCCTTCATCTGAGAGGAACTTCAGTGTGCCTGTACCTCAGAGCTGCAGGTGACACTTCAGCTTTTATTCAAATGCAGTTTCTTTTTGAAGGAGAATGAGTTGAACTGAACAAAAGTTCTATTTTTGGATAGGAGAAGTAAATGGTGTGCTGGTATTTACAACATAGAAACTTATTTCTAAGGGAGAACATCCTCGACTACTTGATTTTCCTGTAGCAGGTGGTTCTAGAAGAGCCCCACTCAGTGGGAACACCTGGTGACCACCCGGGCTGCTGAGCTGTGGGGGCTTTTCTCACCTTCACAAGATCAGAAGAAGGAAGGAGCCTGGTTCCCAAGACAGCAGCAGTTGTTGAAGGTGTTTGTTTTGTTTTTCTTTGTTGTTGTTGTTTTTCGAGACAGGGTTTCTCTGTGTAGTTTTGGTGCCAGTCCTGGATCTCGTTCTGTAGACCAGGCTGGCCTCAAACTCACAGAGATCTGCCTGGCTTTGCCTCCCAAGTGCTGGGATTAAAGGCATGTGCCACCATTGCCTGGCAGTTTTTGTTTTTTTAATATCTACTAACTTGTGAACTAGGACCTCATTGTTACTGACAACTGCAGGGCCAGCTCTGTATACAGGGTACAGTTTGGGTCTGAATGCAGAGGTCCTGGGCTATTTGTAAATGAGCACAATGTTAGGAAAATAGCTGTGCAGGCATGGTAGTACATGCCTTTAATCCCAGCACTCAGGAGGCAGAGGCTGGTGGATCTCTGAGTTCAAGACCAGCCTGGTCTACAGAGTGAATTTCAGGACAACCAGGGATACATAGAGAAACCTGTTCAAAAAAAAAAAAAATTCCTCTTCTCAGAAAAATAGCTGTGCAGGGAAGAGGCCCAATGTGGTGATGAAGCCTGCAAGCCTTGGAACTAAGTTGCATGACCACCAATCCACACTCCTCCACACACTTGAAAGGCTCTTTCATCTACAGCAGTGGTTTTCAACCTTCCTATTGCTTCAGCCCTTTAATACAGTTCCTCATGTTGTGGTGACCCCCAACCATAAAATTATTTCATTGCTACTCCATAAACTAATTTTGCTACTGTTATGAATCATAATGTAAATATTCAATATGCAGGATATCTGATATGTGACCCTGATGAAAGGTTCATTCGACCCACAAAAGGGTCATGACCCACAGGTTGAAAATCACTGATCTACAATGTAGGAGTGCTTCAGCACATTAGGCCCTTAGGGGGAGAGCTGGCACTTAGCGTGGGCCCAGAGCAAGTTTGCTATTCAGATTGTAGAAAAAGGCTGTTGCATTTGTCTTTGCCCAAAGGTCATACTCCTGCTCTGTTTGGAGACAGGCCAGGGAGACAGTGTTGTCACTGTTTGTACTGGGACAGCTAGCTATTTGGTTGCCATCTGTGTCCACAGCATGAATGTTGGAATTAGCCATCCCAAATCTCTTAGCCAAGTGGGTGAAGGCACACCAGTGAGGCTGGACATGGCACTAATTTCCTGTTCCTATTGACCAGGACCCCTTTTCCTCTACAGCCAGTTTCCACCTGCTCCTAGTGGATCTTGTGCCGTGTTCTCTTTATAACCTGCAATTCCCACTTATCTCAAGCTTGACTAATTTTCTAAAATAGAATAGACTCTAGGCCCCAATAGAGTCATTTTCTCCTGTGCATTGAATAAAGTGGGAGGGTGCCTGTGCCCGAAGAAAAGAAATAAGGAAGATCTGAAAGAGGAAAACAGTGAACAGGGACCTGGCTGTACAATGGACAATGTGGTTGGGAAGGAGCCACTATGGAAAGACCTCAGGTGAGTATGAGCCACCTCTCTAAGAAGGGGCTACAGGCTGAATGACATTCTTTTTCTTGTTCTCCCCCCTCCGCGGCCTCCCTCCCCTTCCCCCCAGCCCATCCCCCATTCCCATCTCCTCCAGGGCAAAGACTCCCCTGAGGATTGAGTTCAACCTGGTAGATTCAGTTCAGGCAGGTCCAGTCCCCTCCTCCCAGGCTGAGCAAAGCGTCCCTGCATAAGCCCCAGGTTCCAAACAGCCAATTCATGCACTGAGTACAGGACCCAGTCCCACTGCCTGGATGCCTCCCAAACAGATCAAGCTAATCAACTGTCTCACTTATCCAGAGGGCCTGATCCAGTTGGGGGCTCCTCAGCTATTGGTTCATAGTTCATGTGTTTCCATTTGTTTGGCTATTTGTCCCTGTGCTTTATCCAACCTTGGTCTCAACAATTCTTGCTCATACAAACCCTCCTCTTTCTCGCCAATTGGACTCCTGGAGCTCCACCTGGGGCCTGGCCATGGATCTCTGCATCGGGTTCCCTCAGTCATTGGATGGGGTTTCTAGCACGACAATTAGGGTGTTTGGCCATCCTATCACCAGAGTAGGTCAGTTCGGGCTGTCTCTCGACCACTGCCAGTAGTCTATTGTGGGGGTATCTTTGTGGATTTCTGTGGGCCTCTCTAGTACTTTGCTTCTTCCTATTGACTAGACTGCTACTCACAACTCCAGGGAGCCTACCTAGAAAAAGACACAGGGATCGCCCAATGACAGAGAAATGGATGAGATCTTCATGAACAACCTAGATGTGAGTGGGGGTAATGAAGGGCAAGGGTCGAGGGAAAGAGAGCTTGAGGGAGCGGGAGACCCCAGCTGGATCAAGAACAGAGAGGGAGAACAAGGAATAGGAGACCATGATAAATGAAGACCACATGAGAATATGAATGACATTCTTAACATGGAGCCAAGTTTGAGTTGAAGCAAGGAGTCAGAAAACTTCAACAGGCTAGATTATGGTGGCAAGAGGTCAGAGCAGAGGGCTCAAGGAGTGCATGTTTACAGGGGAGATCCTGGGTGACCGGCAGACCAGGACATCCAGAATGTAAAGCAAATTTTCAGTTCATTCTCTCATACACCAAGAGTTCTAGAACATTGAGAGCTGTCAGGCTGTTCTGAGTATTTGGCCTACATCAAACCATACTTGGTGGAGCTTATGTTCTAGCAGGAGAGAGAGAGAAAACAAGCCACAAAGCAGGCACAGGTAGAATGTGTTTATGTTAAAAGGTGCAAGTGCTATAGGAGAAGGCTGAAGTAGAGCAGGGTAAGGGAGATAGGGGTGGCAAGGGCAGGTGTGTGTCTGTGTGTGTGTTCGTAAATACAACCAGTTAAGTCCATTTAGTATTGCTTGTATGTGTGTGTCTAGGGCTGACCACTTGGGTCAGCCTATCAGGGGACTCATTCCTGGAAAAGACTGATTCTCCCTCTCCCAATGGCTGTTAATTGCCTGTGGCTCTTCATTTAGGGGTGGGGTCTTGTGACATCTCCCCATCTACAATGGCAGGTCAACTGGTGTTGTCATTGTTCATGTCTTGTTTCAGAGGCAGAGGGTAGGAGAGCATTGCCATGCTGGGACAGAGGACAAGTAACTGCCAACAGCAACTACCTGAGTGGATGAAAGGGAACACAGACAGGGTGAGGCCTCCTCTGAGATGCCATCTAAAGGCCCAGCTGCCTTTGTGCCTACCTCTGTGAAGCATAAAGAGCCCTGCAAAGTTCCACAAGGGCCTGGACCAGCACAGACTCCTTGCCAACCATCCTTATTAAGGATCACATTTCCCCCTGGCCACAGGAAGGAGGCGCTTCTTTCCATTGCACCTGGGTACAGCAAGGTGCCATGTTCCCAGGATACTACACCAGGCCAGGTTTCCAGGGAGTGGTGTGATTTATAGGGAAGCAGGGGTGGCAGTTCAGCACGAGGAAGCAGGTTGGGCTCCCATAGCCTATAAGGTTAGCATTTAGCTGTTGCTGGGCAGGACTCTGAGGAGAGAGGATGAAAAGCATGAGTAGGGAGTTGCCATCATTAGGCCACAGAAAAGAATGAAGAAAGCTGTGTGCTCTGGGGGTGAAAAAAACCAAAGCCAGGCCTAGTGCTCATCTAACAGCACACATGCTTCTGCAAAGGGGACACACTTGTAGAGTCCTTACCCTGAACGTCAAATACTTTACCTTTCCCCCATTTGTGGCATCATTTGACCTTACAACCTTGCAAGGTAAGAGGAATTGGTATTATTAAGAACCATTTTATAAAGAGGAAAACTGGGGTCCAAGAAAGTCAGTTATCTGTGTCTGGACTTTGAGCCAAAGAAGTGAGAGTTGAATTGTGGGTGATGACTTAGGGGTCTTTTGGGGTTTGCTCACATTTCATTTTTGCTTCTCTCTGGTGCTTTGGAGTTGACATGAGGCTCCTGGACTGGCATCCCTTTACTGAGCGCCCAGGCAAATTCACTGTGCAAGGCTGGGTTCTGGCTCCTGCTTCTGCTCTGTTCCTTTGTTTGTATTTAATCATGCTGACAGGATTTACTTTAGTCCAAGTTCACGCTCTTAGCCCTTTCTTCTCTTTCTCTGTTTCTTTCCTGTGTGTGCAGACTCAGTGGAAAGGCTTTGTCCTTTCCATTTTCATCCACAGCTTCCTCCTTGCACCTCCACAGCCACAGGAGTTGAAAACTCCTGCTTCCCTTGAGAAGTTCTCTGAGATTTTGGGTTCTTTTCACCTTTTAAGTTGCATATTTGCTTGAGTCCCCCTTTCTCTGTTTCCAGTTTTTCCAGGGTTCACTGCTAGTCTGACAGGAGACTTCCCATGCTTGTATTGTCTGAAGGTTTCCTGCTGCTGAAGACTGTTCTCATTTAATTATTCCAGCCAGAAGTTATGATAGCCAATTTTTTCCTTTGTTTGTTTTATTTTTTTTCCCTGCATAAAAAAGAAAACCAGGGGCCAGTATTCATAATGTTCAGACTCCTTTGGGGTAAAAGCTAGTCGGGGCTCAACGCAACACTCACATTTCATGGCACTACCATGTTTGCAGGGAGACTTCTGGCAAGTGATTGTCTTAACAGTCATCCATTTTATAGAGGAAGAAATGCAAGATTATGGATGCCACATTTGTCCTTGAGCTGTGATCCTGAATTTTTTCATTAAAAAAATCTCCATTGTGTTATAGTTTATGATAAAAGTTCAAATTAGAGCTGAAATTGATACTGTCTCCTAGCACAGTCTATATCTTAATGATATATATATATATATATATATATATATATATATATATATATGGTCAAAGAGCTAGTGAGTCTTTGGATCTGAGGCTCACAAGTTAAGCCTTGTCTGTGTTTCAGGGGTAGTCAGGTGTTGATGGATGGACATACTCTACTTAAACTCCTCAACCAGGAGCCCCCAACTGGATCAGGTCCTCTGGATAAGTGAGACAGTTGATTAGCTTGAACTGTTTGGGAGGCATCCAGGCAGTGGGACCGGGACCTGTCCTTAGTGCATGTGCTGGCTGTTTGGAACCTGGGGCCTATGCAGGGACACTTGGCTCAGCCTGGGAGGAGGGGACTGGACCTGCCTTGACCGAATCTACCAGGTTGAGCTGAATCCCCAGGGGAGTCCTTGCCCTGGAGGAGATGGGAATGGGGGGTTGGCTGGGGAGAGGGTGGGGGGGCTGGAGGAGGGAGGACAGGGGAATTCGTGGCTGATATATAAAATTAAATTAAATTATAAAATTAAAAAATACAATAAAAAAGTGTGCACCACCAAAAAAAAAAAAGATTTACTTTTATTTGTATTTATGTGTATGTGTGCCATGTGAGTGTGGTTACCCAAGGAGGCCAGAAGAGGGCGTTGGATCCTCTGGAACTGAAGTTATAGGTGGTTGTGAGCCTCTGGACCTGGGTATGGGGAACTGAACTAAGTCCTTTGGGGAAAGCAGCAAGTACTCATCAAGCACTTAGCTATATCTCCAGGCCCCTAAATTGTATATTTTGAAAGATAATCAGACTCCTGTCAAATTGTATAGTTCTAAGAGATATCAGATTTCTGTGTCTTCAATTTCATGCCTTACATCTTGGCTTAAATTTACTCTCAGTGGGCAAAGCTACTTTGGTTTCTTATGTCTCATTGTCATTTCCATGAGCCACTGACAAGGCCAAAGGAGGACTGCACATTCTCAATGAAGCTTGATTTTTCCTTCTTCTTTGTTCCAGTTATCCTCCTGTCTGGGGACTCTCCTGCATCTAGTGAGCAGGCAGATGCCACCCCTCACTTTCTGGCTTATGTTAAACAGTGTTCTCCCCTGTTTCTGTGAAAGGTCAGAGAAACTGTTGTTCTTGTAACTGAATGAAGGTGGTTTTCTTGGGGGAGGAGATTCCTAATCAGACAGAGGGAACCTAGTGCAGTGGTGGCTTTCTTCCCTCAGTAAACATCTCTGGGGGCTGAAGAGACGGCTCAGTGGTTTAGAGAAGTGGCTGCTCTCGGAGAGGAGCCTGTGTTAGGTTCCCAGCAGCTACATGGCAGCTCACAACCACTAGTAACTCCAGTTGTAGGGTACCTAACACCCACTTTTGACCTCCATGGGCTCCTGTATGTGATGCACAAACATACACTCAGGCACATACATATAAAAATAAACTAAAATTTAAAAACATCTCCCCAACCCTACCTGAAATATTCTGCTTCTGTTATGTTGCCTATGAACCTATTGACTTCAGAGTCTACCTAGAGACATGTAAAAGTAATTTAAAATTATTTTAAAAATCAGTTCAGCAACCATCTGTTGAGTACCCTCTAGGCCAGATCCTACAGTGTGTGCGCATTGGGATGGTCAGGTAGGAAAAAATCTCTGATTATGTAGAAGTCACACAAGTGAGCCAAATGCTAAACAGTGTGGGAAATCTCATGACAGAACATTAGACAAAGACGAAAGGAATTCTAGATATAGGTGGGCAGCCTGGTCTTCTGGAGTAGCTGCATTGCATCCTGACAACAATGGCTAATGGCAGGTCTCCTTTCTAGGCAGATCTGTTGTCAGGATTTCTCCCTTTGTCTCTTTAGCCTGTGGTAGCAATTGCTTCCATCGCTGCTGGCCTGTGAGAGCTGCATCTTCCCTTGCTTTTTTTTTTTCTCACTCAATGCTTCCCATGCTTTTGAATGTAGTTCTTCATTTACACTGTCTTGGTTGTATTTTACTGCCCTTATTGGTACAAGCAACAAACATGGGGGGGGGGGGTTGTACATTTGGAGACTGAATGTAGTTTCATAGGCCCCAGCTAATGTAAAGTGTAAGGTAGAAGGACAGCAGGTGTATGGGCAGAGATTGGGCCAATAGATGCCAGTTCCTGAATGTTGGAGATTTAGGGGTTTTATTTTGAAAGGCCTGTTTAGTTACTGAAGAAATTTAAGTAGGACAGAGATAAAACTAGATATCTATTTTATAAAAAGAGAGTACTTTTGTATTTAGATTGAATTGCCAAGGTGACAAGGTGACATGGGAGGGACTGAGACAGATTAGTTATGAGGTACACAGTGTCATAAGCTACTTGGGGCTGAATCAATTGATTGTGCACCTTAGGATTCCTACCTCTGTGAGCCACCGTGTGCTTTTGAACATGCACACACACGTGTGCACACACACACACCCACACACACACACACACACACACACACACACACACACACACAGAGAGAGAGAGAGAGAGAGAGAGAGAGAGAGAGAGAGAGAGAGAGACCAAATTATCGAGAGCTATTTTCTGTTTACAATCAAAGAACTCTGATCACATAAGACATTAATCAGGCTCATAAAATGGGTGCATTCCTCAGATAGTTGGGAATGAGGACAACTGGCCAAACTGGGTGTCTGAAAGAGTGCATGTTGCTAAAGGAAAGAGACGAGTGAAGGACTCCTGGTGTTCCTTAGAAACATTATGGAGGTGGTATGCCATTCACTCACTTGAAGGATATTGGAGGAAGACCACATTTCCCACTCCCTCTGCAGGGGACTGATGAGTAACTTGGTTTTGACAAGCTGAGTTGGAAGTGCTTTTGAGAATGCCCAATAGTCACTCAGTTATTGACTCTGGAATTTACAGAGAAGCTGTGCTAGGGATACTCATTTAGACAGCATCAGCTTATCAGTAGCAGTTGGAGCTGTGGGAGTAGAAGTGGTCACTCAGCAAGACAATGTGATGGAAAGACAGAGGTGGAAGAGCTGAGAGAAGGAGAGGGCATGAATAGGTGAGGAACTGGATAAAGGAAGCAGGTAAGAGGCAAAGGTTTGAGTTGATTGGAAAGAACAGCAAAGGAACACAACCTAGTTGTGGGGAGCAGGCGGGATCCAGCTGGAGGGAGCAGTCAGATTGGATGATATCTGTATTGGCATCTGGAGGACTAGGATGTGGGGGTGAGTGAGTATTGGAGTCTAAGATTTCAGAAGTAGAGTAATTCAGGGAAGTAATTAGTTCAGCTCTGCTTGTGGTCAGGGGAGGTCAAGGTACTATGACAAAGGTGGATGATGCACAGAGATTAAAGTCATGAGGGGGGAAGACATAATGATTCAAGTGGCTGAGTTTACAGTGGATGTGTAGTGAGGTCAGAGGTGAGAATGACATGAGGAACTAACAGGAGGACTAGTTGATGACTTGGAAGTAGAAACGGGAGAATTCTGCCTTACATCACCAGTCCTTCAAAATACAGAACAGCTCTGTCCTAGAAGACTTCAGAAAAACTGTATCCTTGGAAGAACGAAGTCTCCTGTTGCTCAGGGAGAACAGAACTGTGGTGGTTTGACTAGGAATGGCCCCCATAGACTCATATGTGTCTAAATGCTTGGCCCATAGGGAGTGGCACTATTGGGAGGTGTGGCCTTGTTGGAGTAGGTGTGGCCTTGCTGGAGGAAGTGTGTCACTGTGGGGGTGGGCTTTGAGGTCTCAGAAACTCAAGTCAGTTCACTTCCTGTTGCCTGTAGATCAAGACATAGCATTCTCAGCTCCTTCTCCAGCACCATGCCTGCCTGCACACCACTATGTCCCACCATGATGATAATGGACTGAATCTCTGAACCTGTAAGCCAGCCCCAGTTAAATGTCTTTATAAGAGTGGCTGTGGTCATGATGTCTCTTCACAGCAATAGAAATCTTAACTAAGACAAGAGTGCAGGGAGATTCTGTGACCACTATTGCCAGCAGAGTAACCATCTGAGGGAGGCAGGCTATTAACAGTTTGGTTTGGCTCAGCAGTACTCAGCAGCCACTGTTGGCTCAAACTTCTGGAATCTGACCCAAGGCAGTTTATTTTAGGCATATTTAAGCACAGCATAATTTGGAAAAACTTTCCTGGTGATATTTAACTCAATCCCATGTGTACAATAAAGCATAAAATAAGTTAAATAGAGATCAAATGTGACTACATCAAAACTCTTTGTGAAGTTCATGTAACACCTCCATAGAGATGGGTTCTATAGACTGACTACATGTGACACCTCCATAGGGATGGGTTCTATAGACTGACTATATGTAACACCTCCATAGAGATGGGTTCTATAGACTGACTACATGTGACCTCTCCATAGGGATGGG
>CABHPP010120111.1:32870-48193 GCA_902168425.1 Peromyscus attwateri
CTCACCATAATGGTGGTCCTCATGACTGCCTCTCACCATAATGGTGGCTGACGGTATCGTATGTCCTTCCTTCCACAGGGCAAAACGAAAGTCAGATGGGTCATAGAAAAACTCTGAGATATTTGTCCCTGAAAGCTAATTTTTCACTCTAATCCAAGGAAACAACTCTCTCTAATAGGAATATCTTCTGAGAATGTTGGAGAAGATATTAATTTAATACCATAAGCATTTGTGTGTGTGTGTGTGTGTGTGTGTGTGTGTGTGTGTGTGTGTATGTGTATGTGTATGCTGGTGTGCTGGTATGCTGTTCTATGTGGTGCATGTGGAGGCCAGAGGTTAACCTCCATCACTCTCCACATTTTTTTTCAAGACAGGATTTCTCTGTGTAGTCCTGGCTGTCCTGGAACTCACTCTATAGACCAGGCTGACCTTGAACTCAGATCCACCTGCCTCTGCTCCCGAGTACTGGCATCAAAGGCGTGTGCCACCACTGTCTGGAGCACCACCGGGAGCCACCTTACTTTTTGAGACAGGCTTTCACTGACCCCAACGTCAACTGTTTTAGCTAGACTGATTGGCCACCAATCCCCCAGGACCCATCTGTCTCTGCCTCCCACCATGGTGGGATTGCAGGCTGTGCTACCACACCTTGCATTTCTTCGTGGCCTGAACTCAGTTTTCATGCTTTCAGAGCAAGCACTTTACCCACGGAGCCATCCCTAGCCCATTCCATAAAACAATAATTATGTCTTATTATTATTATTTATTATTTGGCCTTCAGTATAATCTAGGGCTGAGGTCAGATACAAATGTGCTTCTGTAAAAATGGTTTTCTGAAGAGATTTTGGTCAATTGTTAACCAAAAAATAACACAAACGAATGAATTAGTTCTGTAGCGATGTGTATTGGCATTGTGAATATAGGAAGTATTTAGTCTAAGCTAGAACATCAGCGAAGAACTTTCTTGCTATAGGATTGGGAAGGCCTTTACTTTAAACAGGTGTCAGAACTGTCAGACCAGGGACACTTTCAGGCTGTGTACAAAAGCTGGCTCACAGTAAGTTTGGCATTACCTTCACTTTTTGCCATCCAGAGCCACTTTTACATCACCAGGTAAGGAGGAAAAGCCAAATTCTCTCCCTAATGGGAAGAGGTCGCTTTCCAGAGAAAGAGCTGAGTGGATGCCTACACTCTGGAGCCGCTTCTAGTTTGTTCACTCTGCCCCCTGGGGGTTGGTTTCTGCAAATGCACTGAAGCACACAGGGACTACACAGGTCTGGCAAATGAAGCCAGCAATGCCCTTAAAGAGAACTTTCACTGAACTGACAAAGCAGAGAGGAAAGATGTCACCAAAAAGGCACCTAAAAAAGGAGAACTCATTAAAATAATAAATTCAAACAAAGAACTTTGTAATTTACTGGTAATCATCATGTCCCAGACAAGTATGCATTATTGACAAAACATATATACATTTGTCGATTTTATTCATAAAACAAAGATTTGTGGGTGAATAGCAGCACTTAAGAATGCTAAGGACTTACCAAGCATTGACTGTGTGCCAGGTACAAACGTATTGCCATAGGTCCATGTAATATGGGGTGAAGACTCAAGTCATAAGCTCTGGACACATTTGTATTGACAATAGATAGAATTAGTAGAAGTAAAAATAATTAGCTTGTCATTTTACTTTAAAAAGGCAAAATAAGTGAGCATGTAAAGGTTTAAAATACAAGACCAGGCTGGAGGGAATCCTGGTCCAGGAGGATGTGTCCTTGAGAAGGTAACTCCTTCAGTTTGTACAAGCTGAAGTTGAATTGCTTCAGATGCTGTGTCCTCACAAGGAATTGAATGGTTTCGAGTTGAAATAACTGAAGTCATTCCCATTAGACTCAAGCACAGATCATGAGAAAGAGGGTCCTTAATTGACAGCATCTTTTAAAAGCCCTCAGAAAAAATTTCCCCTTTTAGCTCAGCTATTCAGCCATGGTTGACAGGACAAACTTGGCTACCCATAGAACTACCCCTGAGCTAGGCTGTTTGGTGGACGGGGTCTCATTGTGGGGAAGGGAGGGTAGAAAAATTCCAGTATGAATACAGACATGACAAGCAGAGCCCTGTGGCAGCTGCTAGGGAATTTTTCATTTAGTTTAACCCCAGAAATTAAATAATGGAAATCAAACAGAATTTAATCAAAACTGCAAAGCCTTCCAGAACATTCTTTGAACCTTTAAAAAGTGTATATCTACTGTGTTAGGCATTGGTGCTGAGATACATGACCAACTCTGATGAAATCAATACTGTATCAAAGGAATGAAATAAAGGACTGTAAACATTAGTGGACATTCTGACTGAAACAAGGAGAGAGAGAAGAGTGGAATGTTGAGCAGACTAGCATGACAAAATGGAGCTTGCACTGGGAAAGACTGGAGTGGGTTCAAGATCTAGTAACAAGGCTCCTTGAAGTTAGGAGAAAAGAAAGATTTGGTTAGAGAGAAGCATGTACCTACCTGCCGTGACCAGAGCACAGTGCGACCATTCACCCAAGGCTTTCTATAGGCCGGCTCTTCTCTAGACTCAGAAGGAACTTCTGCTCGCAGGGCTCACACATTCCAGGCACTGTCAGTACCAGGACATTGGTTACTGCTGTTTACAGTGCTTCATGTGGAAGCTGTGTGGGCGGATGAAGCACAGGTAGGCCGGAGTTGGGGAAAGGGAACTATTGATTCAGGGTGGCTGGGGAAGCCTCTAGTGTGAACTTTTCCAAATAGGGGATGGAGGAGAGGTGGGGAGGTCATAAAGAAAGAGAGTTTGGGTCATCAGTTTCTGGCTCCCTTTTAAAAAAATTTCCTCTTTATTTTAGCTTTGCATTGTTCTCTCTGTCAGGGGGCACCCCCACCCCTGAAAACAAGATTTGAATACTGGAGTATTATCAGGTTTGGATGTTTTTCACTGAATCAGGAAACTGGAAGAAATGATCCTGACTGAGGGACCGCACATGTAATGGCTTTAATATTTGCATTTTATTCAGATTCTTAGGAGTTACAGGGCTACTAAACAGGGAAGGCAAGCTTTGGGAAGTAAACCATCAGCTAACCACAGAAGCGGATGGATGCTGCTCACGCTGCCTTGCATCCAAGTTATTTGTGTCGTTCATCTCACCAGTGTCTCAGGTCCTTGGGTGCCACATCTGACTCACCTTCCTGACCGCCACAGCACTTCCGATGTTATTCAGTGATCCCTGTGCCAGAATGGTATTTCCTCACTCTCTTAGGGGAAGTAGGATCCTATCAGCCCAGAAATATGAAAGAGGCATAGAACAGGCTAGAGACAGGCCTTTTAATGTGACAAGCTTTCATTGGGTTAAAATAATGCACAATTACCCCATTATCTATTATTGACTCTTTCTAAATGGAGAGAGAGCTCAGTCCAAACTTTCTAGAGGAGCTTTCTGAGGCTCTAATATTAAAGTATAATCTAGGGGCAGACCAGCATCTAAATATGCTGGATGGAAGACAGGAAGAGGGGTAGAATTCCTTTATGGTTTGAATCTGAAGTATCTCCCCCAGGCTCAGCTTTTGAAGGCTCAGCCCTGAGCTTCTGGCTTGTTTTGAAGCTGTGGAGCTTTTAGAAGGCAGGACCTGTCTGGTGGAAGGAGCTCTTTAGGGGCTAGCTTCAGAAATTTATATTGCTTCCTGGTATAGCCGTCACATGAGGCTGTGGCCCTATACTCCTGTCACCTTGTATTGTACTGTCCTGTTGTCATGGCTTCTCTGTGATGAATGGAAACCCTTCAAAAAAACCTGCGTCTAAAATGATTACATCTTCAGTTAAACTGTCTGTTAGATATTTGGTCACAGTGATACAAAAGTTACCAACACAAACCCCAACTAAAAAGTGACATACAATCCTTCTTATTTGTTTGTTTTCAGCTTTTGAAATCGTATTTTTGAGACAAGGCCTCATGTAGTTCAGGCAAGCCACCAACTCACTATATAGATGAAGATGACGTTGAACTTCTGATCCTCCTGACTTTACCAAGTTCTGGGGTTATAGCATGCACCACCATGCCCAGCTTGTTTTTGGCTTTTTGCAACAGGGTCTTACTATGTAGCCCATGCTCGCCTCAAACTCATAACCCTACAGTCTTCACCCATTGGGATTACAAGCATATACAATCATGCATAGCTCCTTGTACAGTCTTCCATTCTTCTTTTCTTCTATGGATCCCTACATCTACCCTTACAGTCCCTTCCCTCCATACTACAGTAATTTACTTCAGATCTTCAGAAAGCTCTGGTATTTTAAAATCTGCTAGTAATAAAGTACCCAAGGAGTCAGACAAAGAGAAGTTATTAACTTTAATGTAAGGCATGGAGAGGAGAAGAGGAGCTTCAGGGTCTGAAAATATTGTAAAGTAGAGATTAGTGTATCATTTGTATGTATGTATGTTGAATGTGTGTGCATGCGTGCATGAAGGTGCATGTGCATGTGTGTGCATGTGTGTGTGTAGGTTAGAGGATGACATTGGTACTCACCAATTTCACTAAACTAGCTGGCCATCAAGCCCCAAGTGTCTCCCTGTCTCTATTTCCCAGCACTGGGACCACAGACATCCACTGCCTTTTATGTGGGTAAACTCCATAAACTCAGTGTCTGAACTCAGATTTTCATGCTGGTAGGCAAGCACTTCACCACCTAAGCCCTCTCGCCAGCCATATGTCATATCAGGGTGAAACCAATACTTTACTATTGATTAATACTTTCTTTTGGGAAATTATCTCATTTATTATATGACATCTTATTAAATTGATAGGATCAGGTAATTTCATTTTAGAAATAATGGCAAAAATAAAAGCAGGGGGAGAGTAACTCATATTGTCACAATATCATTCTTGCCTTAAATTAAAATGTGAGACTTCTATTCAGTATCAGCTTAAAAACAAAACAAACAAACAAACAAACAAACAAAAGCCTGAAACGAAGCCAGTAGAGCCGAGATACCATAAGTACTAGAGTTTGTCTGAGAATAGAAAAGAGTACTTAGAAAAATAGCAAACACAATAATTACTATATTAAACTTTGTTCTTCAAGGGCAGCTAGTCTTAGCCTAAAATTTAACAAGAGGCTGGTCCTAGGAAAGACTGTTGATTTGCCCATCCCCAGCAACATACCTGTGGTGATATTTTATTTGTGCACCCCAATAAAACTTATCTGGGGATCAGAGAACAGAGCCAGTCACCAAATTAGACATAGAGGTCAGGAGTGGTAGCACATGCCTTTAATGTTGTCACTCTATGGGGCAGAGATCCATCAAGAGCTCTGTGAGTTCCAGGCCACACTGGAAAAGCCAGTCGTGGTGGCACACACCTTTAATCCCAGCACTTGAGATCTCATGTCTTTGCTACCAAGTATTTGGGAAGCACACATGCCTTCAATCCCAGCACTAGGAAGGCAGTAAGAGACAGGGCACAGAAAGGTATATAAGGCGCAAGTAAACAGGAAGTCTCACTCTGGAGGTTGAGGAGTTGGTAAAGTGAGGTTGGCTGTGGCTTGTTCTGTTTCTCTGATCTTCCATCTTTCACCCCAATATCTGGCTCAGGTTTTTATTTTTAATTAATAAGACCATTTAGCAATTCATCTTACACACACCTCCTCCAACAAAGTCACACCTCCTAATCTTTCCCAACACTCCACCAACTGGAAACCAAGCATTCAAAGACATGAGCTTATGGGGGCCAATTTTAGTCATACCACTGCACCTTGCTAGGCCATAAGATAACTTGATATTTAACCTTTTAAGGACCAGCCAAACTCTTCCAAAGTAGGCATGAGTTTTATTCTCCACCAGAAGTAGATAGGCTCTAGATCCATCATATCCTCATGAGCACTCACTTCTCCTTTGTCACACCATCCTGGTAGGTGTGAAGTGGTATGTCAGGATTTGAGTGACATCTCTCCAATGTCCAATTATGTTTCAAATCTTCTATTTTACTTATTGATATTATAATAATTTTTGGAGAAACATATATTCAGATCCATTTTAATATTGAATTTACTTTTTATTATTGTTAATGAGAGATCCTTATATATTTTAGATACAAATTCTTTATAAGATAAATGATTTGAACATATTTACTTTCTGGGGCTGGAGAGAAATCATGGCTCAGTGATTAAGAGCACTTCTTGTTCTTCCAGAGGATATGGGCTTTGTTGTGCAAATTCTAAAATGATCTTACAATAAAAACCCATTGCCAGATATTGGGGTAAATGCTGAAAGATCAGAGAGACAAAAGAACAAGTCACATCTTACCTCTAGGACTCCTCAGCCTGTAAAAGCTTTCTAGCCAAAAGGGGTTCCTCAGCTGAAAAGCTTTAGTTCCTGTTTCCTCACGCCTTATATACCTTTCTCTGCCCAGCCATCACTTCCTGGGATTAAAGGCATGTGTGCTTCCCAAGCAAAGGCATGAAGTATCAGGTGCTGGGATTAAAGGCGTGTGATTCCCAAGTACTGGGATTAAAGGTTTTTGCCACCACTGTCTGGCTTTTTTTCTCTCCTAGACTGAGTCAATCTCATGTAGTCCAGGGTGGCTTTGAACTTACAGAGATCCAGATGGATCTCTGCCTCCCAAGTGCTAGGATTAAAGATGTGAGCTACCACTGTCTGGCCTCTATGTTTATTTAGTGGCTTGTTCTGTTCTCTGATCTTTAGGTGAATTTTATTAGGGTACACAATATATCACAACAGGGTTTGATTCCCAGCACCTACATGGTGGCTCATAACCATCAATAACTCCAATTCCATGAGATCCAATGCCCTCTTCTGACCTCTACAGGTACCAAACATGCATGTGGTGCACATACATACATGCAGGTAAAATACACATGAAGTAAAATTAATAAATCTTAAAAATTAAAAAAATTACTCTCCTCCTCTGTGTTGTCTTTTAAGTTCTTGATAGTGTCATTAGAAGCAAACATTCTTAGTTTTGATAAATTTGTCATTCTCTCTTTTGGTGTCTGAGTTAAAAGCCTGTGCTGGGTGTAAGGTCATGAGGTTATAGTTAAGTGTCATCCTCCGAGTTTTATGCTTTTATTTCTTAGATTTAGAGATTTGATACATTTGAGTTAATTCTGGTATATTTTTGAGGGGCAGGTTCGATAATTATTCTCATGTGAATATATAGTTTTTTGAGCACAATTTTGAGAGTACTATTCTTTCCCCATGAAATTATCTTACTACCTTTACTGGAAATCACTTAGATTCTTGATCATAACCCCTTGGGTTATCTGCCCATTATTATTTCAGTATCACAGGGCTTTGATTTGCCTTTGTAGTAGGTTTTAAAAGCAAGAAGTACAAGTCCTCAAAATTCACTTCTCACAAATTGTTGAAGATATTCTGGGTCCATGCTTCTCTGTGTTAGCATCAGATTGTAAATGCATAATTATTTGAGGACCACTGCCAACTAACCAACAAGTCTCTGACCTACGAACATACATGGATTTTCACTTAGTTTTTTTTTTCATTTCCTTTCAACACTGCTATGTAGCTTCAAGAGTTTCATGAATTCACATTTCATACTTGAACTTATCCTTTGTGATGGTATTATAAATTGAATTATTTTCTTTATATCTTCAAATCCAAACTCAGAACTTGATTCCTCAGAAGTTCTTTCCTCCTCATCTGTTCTCATTGTTCTATTTTATCGCTAACATATC
This sequence comes from Peromyscus attwateri, assembly GCA_902168425.1. Taxonomy (NCBI): domain Eukaryota; kingdom Metazoa; phylum Chordata; class Mammalia; order Rodentia; family Cricetidae; genus Peromyscus; species Peromyscus attwateri. Next base: position 40,590 of record CABHPP010120111.1, read on the forward strand.
ACTAGTTTATTTCCTTAAGCACACTTCTTAAAATTGGTATTTGTCTTATGACTTTATTGTTATCTCTCTTAGAGTAAAAACAGAGGATGGAGACCCTCCCTAATCACTGCTTACCCAATGCCTGGTGCACAGAATGGAGGCCTTCCCTGTTCACTATTTGCCCAGTGACTGGTGCACAGAATGGAGACCTTCCTTAATCACTATTTGCCCAGGGACTGGTGCACAGAATGAAGACCTTCCCTAGTCACTATTTGCCCAGTGACTAGTACACAGTGGGTACTTACAGTAATTTTTTGTGTGCAAGGGAACACAGAGATTTTCTAACTAGAAAAACACATCATAAAAAACTATTAAACCTGATGAAGAAATAAACAAATACAATGACATCATGCTTGTACATGCTTTTGATGGACAGACCTCCATCAAGATATACAGGTTGTGGGCCAGAAAGATGGTCCAGTGGCTCAGTGGGTTAACGTGCTTGCTACCAATCCTTACCATCTGAGTTCAAGTCCCAGGACCCACATGATGGAAGAAACGAACTTATTCTCACTATTGTCCCTAGAATGCCACACACATGTACCCTCACTCATACACAGACACTAATATATAAATAAATGAAAAAAAATTTACAGGTTGCCAAAAAAGTGTTTTGCAACTGTTTCTGGATAAGTCATTTTTAAAATGTGGCCAAAAAGTCATCCCAGCTTAAGTCCACATATTACTTGGCTGCCTTTCTTATACAACATCACCTGTCAGTCTTTGGAAGAGCTGCACCTATATGTCTCTAAGAGATGTCACTTCACAAGAGACAGAGCAGCCCTTGGCATGTCTAGATGTAAATGGTGGAACACTGACTATGATCATGGACCTATTCATATCACACATTTGAAACCATGCTGAATTTAATATTTAAATATAGCTCTAGAATTTTATCTGTGAACCTCTATAGCCCCTATAGCCAGCCTTAGTACTTGATATTCTTTTTGTGGATGTCTTTTTTCTATTTAAATAATTTTTCATGTATTTTACATACCAACTGAAGTTTCCCCTCCCTCCTCTCCTCCCTTTCCCCTCTTTCTATTTACTCCCTCCCAACCCACTCCTCCTTTTTCTCCATTCAGAAAAGGGCAGGCTTCCCATGGGCTTGAACAAACCATGGCACATAAAGTTGAGGCAGGACCAAGCTCCTCCCCTTGCATCAAGGCTGGGCGAGGTAATCCAGCATGGGGAACAAGTTCCCAAAAGCCAGCTTGTGGGCCTGGGACAAAAGCCAGCTAAGTACCAGGGACAGGTCCTGATCTCACTGCTAGGAGCCTTACAAAGAGACCAAGCTACACAACTGTCACACACATGCAGAGGGCCTAGACTGGCCCCATGCAGGCTCCATTACTGTTGGTCCAGAGTTGGTGAGCTCCCATGAGCTCAGGTCAACTGTCTCTGTGGGTCACCTGTCATGATACCCCTGGCTCGTACAATCATTGCTCCCTTTCTTCAGCAAGACTCCTGAAGCTCATCCCAGTGCTTGGCTGTGGATCTCTGCATCTGCTTCTATGAGTTACTAGATAGAGTATCTCTGATGACAATTAGGGTCATCACCAATCTGATTACAGTAGATGGCCAGTTCAGGCACCCTCTCCACTATTGCTAGGAGTCTTAGCTGGGGTCATCCTTGTGGATTCCTGGGGGTTTCTCTGGAGCCAGGTTTCTCCCTAACTGTGATGACCCACAGAAGCTCTCTAGTGAGACCTTGCCCAAGGTCATAGACTCTAAGCTTGCTTTACCCAGAAGGGCATCCATGTTCATTGTGGGAGGTCAGCTCCCACCTTTTCAAGGGTTCTTATGAGGAGGAGAGAGGGATAAGAAAATATGAGATAGAAAGATACAGAAGAGGAGAAAGACAGAAACACAGGATAGCTTCAGAAGGACCTGGGTCAATACCTGATGGCCTTTTTTCATTTATTCAAAAGGACTTTTTATAACAGTGCCAAGGGGTGGGGCAAAAGACCTCCCCATTGCTAGATCAAAGCTCACCACACAGCCAAGTGTAGACCCTTCCAAATACCTGGTAACCATGCCCATGGTCAAATAATCCCCTTATACAGCCCTGCTGGGTAAAGGAAGCTCAGATTCTCGGACCCTGAGTAAGTTCTTACTAGGAAACCTCTGTGGGTCTCTACAGCTCCACCTTCTTAATATTTTAAAGGGCCCCTCAGACCCCTCAGATAGACTGTGTCTTGTAAATTTAACAGTCTTATGAAATAAGGAACACAGAGCCAAATGCAGAGTTAAAAGCCCAAGAGGTCAGAGCAGCAGCTAAGAGCTGATACTAAAAACCCTTTCTTACCCTTCACTGCTGCTGCCATCCTTCCCCTGAGAAAGAGGCCTACTTCCTGTGTGTCTGTCTTTTTACTGACTTTCTGTTCTGCCTTCTCATTGGTTGTAAACCCAACTACATGACCTCATCACTGCCTGTCTATACAGACCTCTAGGTCTCTATGGTTGGTATTGAGATTAAAGGCATGTGTCTCCATGCTGGTGGTGTCCTTGAACACACAGAGATCTGCCTGTCATGTGATCGGGATTAAGGGCGTGTGCTACCACTGCCGGACTTCTGCTATGGCTTGCTATTAGCTCTGACCCCCAGGTAACTTTATTTATTAACATACAAATAAAATCACATTTCAGCACAAATAAAATACCACCATATTTCCCCCTTTCTATTTTAATAAAAAGGAAAAAGGAAAAAAGTTATAACTAATATAAGAAAAACTATATACAAAAGTACAATAACTATATACCATATATACAAGCAATAAATACCTAAACAATGTCTAGTCAATTTGCATTTGACAAATTCAGAGAAAATAATTCCATTATCTATCCTATTTTGGTAAGTCCAAAATCTACCTGATTCACTTTCTATCCTAACTTATATTACTAACAGAACTATCTTATAACGTCTTTCAAATTTATACACTTACAACTCTTTAGTGAGTTTCTTTTCTGAGATTCTTAACAAGGAAAACTATAACTATCTAATCTTTAACTAACTATAACTATCTAATCTTCAACTCCCCCAGAGACCCAAGAAGGAAATAATATTTTCTAACAAAAATAAAAACAGGAAGTGCACGCAAGCAGCTTCCAAAAAAAATGTTGAGTTGACAGAAACAGCCAGCTGCCTGGACAGTCACCCGAGGTTTTTCCGCTGTGGATGATTGATTGATAAATAAAGCTGATTGGCCAGTAGCCAGGCAGGAAGTATAGGCAGGACAAGGAGAGAGGAGAATTCTGGGAAGTGGAAGGCTGAGGCAGAGAGATGCTGTCAGCTGCCACGATGAGAAGCAGATGTTAAGATACTGGTAAGCCACGAGCTACATGGCAATTTATAGATTATTAGAAATGGGTTAAGATATAAGAACAATTAGCAAGAAGCCTGCCACGGCCATACAGTTTGTAAGCAATATAAGTCTCTGTGTGTTTACTCAGTTGGGTCTGAGCGGCTGCGGGACTGGTGGACTGGTGGGTGAGCGAGATTTGTCCTGACTGTGGGCCAGGCAGGACTGGAGAAAACTTCAGCTACAGTGTCTGTCTTAGGTCATCTTCTTCTTCACTAATCAGCCTTACCCATCATGGAGATATACTTTCTGTTAAGTGTACTCTGTCTTAGGTTGGCATCTAGCAAGAAGGACTTACCCATCTCTGACTACCAGCCTCTGGCAGTGGAAAGTACAGAGCTTAACTCTATGCATCTCTAAATCAGGTCCCCACTAAGAGCTTGCAAGTAGCTGGAACAATCACTGCAATCCCTATGGCTGCCACACACCCCAGTAAAGGAGTAGAGGATGACCAAGATGGAGTGTCCTTTTTTGAATGGGTCTAAGATGTCTATAGCAGCCTCAGCTGCACCAAGCCCTGTTTTAAATCAATAAACTCTTGATGCAACTGCATCAAATAAATCAATAAACTCCTGATACAACCGCATCAAACCTGAAGACTCCCTTAGCTTCACCAAACCATGATTCATTAATATCAACAGGTTAACATAATTCTAGCATGAATCTTACTATACATATTTACAATTCTTACAAACTTACATCCAAAAGCAAACTCTCAACAGGACTATTTACATTTTATAAACTTTAGCAAACATTCAAAAGTGATCTCTTAACAGAACTATTTGCATTTCTTGTTAACAAAACATAGGGTTAACATTAAATCATTCAAGGCACAAGAAAAAAATTTTTTTAATTAAATAGACTGAGGAACATTAACTCCTCCTTTTCTTTATAATTTTTTTTAGCTGCATCTTGAGCCTGGGTAGAAAAAAACCCAAACTTCTCCATTTTTACTCAAACAGTTCCATTTTTTTTCACAAAACAGTTCCTAAGTCATCACAGTTGACAGAGTATATAGATGAAATCAAAATTGTCCCATTTCTGAGGTTTGCAAAAGTTCAAAAAAATCAGTTCTTTTTTTTTTTTCAAGATAGGACTTCTCTGTGTAGTTTTGATACCTGTCCTAGATCTTGCTCTGTAGACCAGGCTGTCCTCCAACTCACAGAGATCTGCCTGGCTCTGCTTCCTGAGTGCTGGGATTAAAGGCATGCATCATTGCTGCCCAGCTAAAAAAGTCAGTTCTAATACCAGTCCCAAAGTTCAATTGACAGCCAAAGATTAGGGCTTGACTTGTCATCCACCCTGAAGTCTTTATATAACAAACAGTCCAAGTCATAATAACTCTTAGGCTAACAGTCCCAAGTATGAGGAGTCCTAGTGCCAAAATATATTGCAGCTCCCCTGAATGCAACAACTCAACTCATTTCAATCAGGTGCCTCTGAAGCCTCACTCTCAGCCACAGAGACACTTTCAGTTAGCTTTCCCCTAGGCAAAAACTGCTCCAGGGCAAAAGCTGCTAGCTGGCTGGGGAAGACCTCTTCATACATCCTGCATGAACTGCCAGCAAACAAACTGTGAAGCTTTTTTACCATCCCAGTCTGTCTGCACCTCCCACCTCCCAGCCTGCCTGCCTGGAGACCTTGGTGTCCTGAGGCCCTGAGGACTCTCTTGAGCCTCATGCTGCGTGGATGAATGCTACTTATCTGCTATAAGCTACCATTCTCAAACAGCATCTCTGGGTCTGGGAGGAAACTCAGCTGCAGCTGATCACATCCTGCAGCCTGGCTCCATTACCTGCATTGCTGAGGGTCTTTCCTGAATTTGCTGCCCTGCTTGCACAACCACATGGTTTTGTCTCTGAGAGCTCGGGCTGCTCTAGGTTCCAGTGCCCCTGCCATTCAGCCTGGAGCATGGCTTTGCATCACCTCAGCATTTCTCATCACCATTCCACGCAGGAGCATGTCTCAGCTGCCCATCCGGCTGCTACCTTTCCCATGGCATCTCTGCTGGGCACTCATAACAAGAATCTACCCTCTCTGCTGCACTCTAAGCTACCGCTGTCACTGCCTGCCATTTGCCTCTTTCTTGGCATGGCATCTCTGCTTGGCTCCTCACTGTGGCTTCTTCTCAGCAGAAAGCTTGCAGACCTTTGTTGCTCTTGCTGTCTCTTGGTGTCTGCTGTCTAGTAAGCTATGACACCCCATGGGTCTCAGCCACAGACACCTGGTTGGGCAGTCACTCACACTCTTCTGCTGCTGCTTTCTGAAGCTGGCAATCTCTGAAGTGGCTTTTTGCTCTCAGACTGCTATTGTTGGTGGCTTCTGGAGCCTCTGAAGGCACTCAGACTGCTAAGTTCACAGTGGGTGCTAAGTCCTGGATGCTGCTTTGTGCATCCCAGGCCCTACTTGGCAAAATCTGCTCTTACCCTAAGTGACTTTCTTATTAAACCTTTACCACATCCCTAGACCTAAAGCTTATTTTACTCCAATATGCCTAAGTCTACACATCTCAAACTAAACTTCACCAAACTTTTTTACTTTAGAAAGAGAGAAATGTACACAGAGACAGAGACACAGAGAGATACTTGCTGCAGCCTAACTTTACTTTGCTTTATATTTACAGTTTTACTCCCAAATAATAGAATACCACTGCCTAACCTTTAATTTATAACTGGACATGTCCAACTGTTTCCACAGTGACCCATTTTCTCCCTTACTTATCTCCTGTGTACCCAAGTCCCAAGTTCTGGTGCCATCTGTGGGAGGCCAGCTCCCACTTTTTCAAGGGTTCTTATGAGAAAGAGAGAGGGATAAGAAAATATTAGGTAGACGGAGAGACCTAGTTGACAAGAAGAAAGACAGAAACACAGGATAACTTCGAGGGGACCTGGGTCATTACCCAACTGCTTTTTCCATTTATTCAAAAGGGCTTTTATAACAATGCCAAGGGGCAGGGCAAAAGACTTCCCCCATGCTAGATCAAAGCACAGCCAAATACCTAGTAACCACGCTCGTGGTCAAATCATTCCCTTATGCAGCCCTGCTGGGTAAAGCAAGCTCTTGGACCCTGAGTAAGTTCTCGCTAGGAAACCTCTGTGGGTCTCTACAGTTCATGAAGGAGATCAGTCTGTAATTCTCTTTCTTTGTTGCATCTTTATGTAGTTTGGGTATCAGGGTAACTGTAGCCCCATAAAAAGAATTTGGCAATGCTCCTTTTGTTTCTATTGTGTGGAACAATTTGAGTAGTATTGGTCTTAGCTCTTTTTTGAAATTCTGGTAGAATTCTGTGCTGAAACCATCTGGCCCTGGGCTTTTTTTTTTTTTTTTTTTTTTTGGTTGGGAGACTTTAATGACTCCTATTTCATTAGGGGTAATAGGTCTTTCCAATTTTGTGGAATACAGATTTTTGAAATATGACCTGATGATTCTCTGGATTTCTTCAGTGTCTGTTGTTATATCCCCCTTCTCATTTTTGATTTTGTTAATTTGGATATTCTCTCTCTGCCTTTTGGTTAGTTTGAATAAGGGTTTGTCTATCTTGTTGGTTTTCTCAAAGAACCAATTCTTTGTTTCATTGATTTTTTTTTGTATTGCTTTCTTTGTTTCTATTTTATTGACTTCAGCCCTGAGTTTGATTGTTTCCTGCCATCTTCTCCTGTTGGGTGAGTGTGGAGGCCCACAAAGGTTTCCTAGTGAGATCTGAGCTTGCTTTACCCAGCAGAGCTGCATTTAGAGGATTGCTTGGCCATGTGCATAGTTACTAGGTGATTAGAAGGGTCTACACTTGGCTGAGCTAGGGGGAGGTCTTTTGTTCCATCCCTTGGCATTCCTATAAATAGCCCATTAGAAGAGACAGGAGAGGCTGGTAGATAATGATCCAGGCCCTCCCAAGGCTATCCTGTGTTTCTGTTTCTCTCCCCTCTATCCTTCTATCTGATAGCTCTTATTTCTCTCTCCTCAAGAGTACCCTGGAGCTTGTCACCCAGCTGGGCTCCCACAGGTGAGTTTGCTTCTTTTTGTTTTAGAGGTTTCAGGTGTTTTGTTAAGTTGCTAGTGTGAGATTTCTCCAAATTCTTTATGTAGGCACTTAGTGCTATGGACTTTCCTCTTAACATTGCTTTCATAATGTCCCATAAGTTTGGGTAAGTTGTGCATTCATTTTCACTGAATTCTAGGAAGTCTTTAATTTATTTCATATTTCTT
>CABHPP010120112.1:0-28808 GCA_902168425.1 Peromyscus attwateri
GAGAGGAGAGAGAGAAGAGAAGAGAAGAGAAAATATCCTTGCCTATTACATTAAGGCCTCAGAATTCAACATAATGAGAATTAAGTAACAGATAATAACAACCAAAAAGGAAAGAGCTGTAACTAGATGTAACTAGTGAGCTGAATTCCAAGTTATGTCTTAGAATTTTAAGTTCAGCAGCCACACATGGTTTGTGGCCACTGTGCTTGGTGTCAGAGCTCTAGGAGAATGTTTCTTTTCTCTGGAAGACCATCTCCTTCGAGCTCTAAAGATTACCTGAATTAGCTCACATTCCCATGATTCCCAACAAGCTCTCCACAAAACTTGGTGTCTCTAAATTTGGGGGATGCATAGTATATACTGTTTGCTGGCTAGATGTGGGGAATTGCTCAGCTCTGTGAGATTACAGTGTTTTTGATAGGATGTTAATTCTGTTACTTTTTCCCGTTTGATCTCATTTGGTGCCTTGCTGTAGCTGTGGATGACAGCAGGTCCCCAGGGAGGAATGCCCTTATTTCCTACTCTTAGTGGCTAATATTGTCCCTCCGACATACACGCTTGAGTGTTTATGTATTTTTGTTTTTGTGTTTTGGGTGAGACTTTGGTTTTTACACTTTTTGTTTGTTTTTGCACACATCCTCTTTTCAGCCTGTGAAAGATCTCTCTCTGGGGAATTGTAACATGTGCCTGGCAGTAATAATAGCTGTACCAGGGGCTGGAGAGGTGGCTCTGTGGTGAAGAGCACTGGCTACTCTTGTGGAGGACCCAGGTTCAATTCCCAGCACCCACATGGTGGTCCACAACCATCTTTGACTCCAGTTCCAGGGTACCCAATGCCCTCTTCTGACCCCTGAGGTACTAGTGATATGTAGACACATGCAGGCAAAACACCCAAACACATAAAAAAATAAACTAAAAAACAATATCTGAATTCGTGGTTCTCTTTGTCCTCATTATAGGAGTTTCTGTGCTTGTCTATTTCTCTAGGAACAGGAGCATTTCCAGTAGATCTTTGATGGTGATGGATAAGTGGGTGGACAGATAAATGGATGGATGGGATGAGTAGATGGTTGGGTAGGTAGGCGGGTGGATGGATGGATGGATGGGCGGATGAATGGTAGATAGGTAGATGAGTTGATGATTAGGTGGATGGGTGGATAGAAGCGTGGATGGGTGGAATAAATTGGTGGGTGGGTCAGATCGATGAATGTGTGGGCAGATGTGTAGGTGGATAGTTGAATGGATGGATGGGTGGGTGAGCTGTCATATCTCCCTAGAACCAAAAGTATAGATTATGGTCAAACCCTAGCAGCCTGCCTAACTGTATGGAGGACAATGTTGAAGATTATTCTAGTACAGACTAGTGAGACAGTGTAAGAACAAAGCCACTGGGCCCAACAGTGTTCCTTTCAATCCCCGAGGAAAGCCAGACTGACAGCATGTTGCAAGCTTTGGGGGTACAGTGAGTATTAATTGTAAATGGGATCTAAGTTTCCTTTAGAATCTCATGACTGGGGAAGTTCTGGCTCTTATATGAAGCTAGAAAGATGGCTCCGCATTTAAGGACACTTGTTGTTCTTGCAGAGGACTGTAACTCCAATTCTTGGGGATCCGATGGTTCCTCTAGAACCATCTAGCTTCTATGGTCACCTGTGCATGTGTGGTGCACAGGCATATACTCGGGCACACATACACGGACATAAACTCTTAAAGACTCGTTTTAATTGTGTGTTTATGTGCACCCACACACGTGCACTCACACAATGCCTGCAGCAGCCAAAGACACTGGATCCCCCAAACTGGACTAATCAGCATTGTGAGCCACCCCAACATGGGTGCTGGGAACTAAACCAAGGTCCTCCATGAAAGCAGCAAGTGCTCTTGACAGCTGAACTGTCCCTTCAGCCCCTCCCAAGATACTCTATTCCTGCCTGGATAGCTGGATGGCCAGGCATAACAAAGCAAGCCGAGGTTTTCAGTTACCGGTGACTGTTGGAAATACAGCCAGTTCTTTCCCTACAAAACGCAGCTCTGAGCTGATAACTTACAAATGGGCAGCCTGGGTAGGACTGTGTGTATCAGTTGTTTTCACAGTATGCCTTGAAAGAGGACAGCCAGATTTCCCTTGGTTAGAGAGGGTAGATTCATCATAAAAGCCTTGGTCATTTGTGTTTCCCTTTCCAATATGAGAAGTGTTATTAATTTGCCCACTTAAAAGGTTAAGATGAAATAGATCATAAATCATTATTTCAAGACCCTAAAGTTAGCTGTTTTGCTAATGGAAAAGACATGTTTGGATATTGACGCAGGGAGGAAGAGAGAAGGGAGGGGGAGGGGCAATGGAAGGGGAGGAATGAAGACAGGAGGGGATGGGGGGAAGGAGGAAGAGGGAGAGGAGCAGGGAGACAAGGGATGGGGAGGAGGAGGGGAAAACTAAAACTTATAGGAAATGACCCAACCCAGGAAGACAGATGTCCTTGGATGTAGTCATAGTAAAGTGTCGGTTTGCAGACTCTGGGCAGTTCATTGAATTGTATAATGTGTCTTATACAGTTGCCCTCAAGACCCCAGATGGTCCATCAGGATTTGTGAACCCTCTTAGATGACTTTGGCCTTGGTGTGGAGAGAACCACAGTAAAATATTTGGAGCCATTTCTCTAGTCCAATAAAAGGCTTTTATTGTGCTTTTCTGTGACATCAAGTTGAAGACTTCAGTGCTGTTCTAGGCAGTAAAAGGACCAACTCTCATATGGTGTATTTGAGAAAACTAGAGAGGTTTTTTGTTTCTTTGAGGTTTTCTTAGAATCTTCAGATTAGGGTGGCCCTGGAAGTGGAGGCTGTAATTCAGACTCTGGTTGGGAGTGGTGTGGTAGATGCTAAACCTCACATTCTGACCAGAGGCATTGTTGCCCTGAGATATATGCTGACACCTTCCAGATGTGGGACTCACCACAAAGCAAGTGATGGGTTTTTATCCACGCAGAAACAAAGTGTTGGCTAGAATAGCATGACCACTTCTTCCTGAGCCCATCTTATGACATGGGTGTTTGTCTTGCTCTGTCCCTCTAGGAGTGCCACACATCTACCTGCCCTTATGCCTACACCCACCCCACACCCTGACACATTTCCTGATTCTGAGCACCCCCTTGTCCTTTAGCAGAGAAGGGTTTCTTCTTCCTCTGGATTCTTACAATGCTTTGCACTTTTTAGGTTTGAATTGGAATTATTTACAAGTAAATCTTGTCTTATCTGAAGAAAAATGAAAAGTAATGTCTCTATGAGGCTGGCTGTGGAAACTCTGCCCTGCTCAGAGCACATTCTGAATTGAGCATTTATTGAGTGACTAATTGAGAGCAGTTTAGCCACTGTGAACATGTTGTGTTAAACACAGTGCAGAATACTTGTCAAGGAGAATAACGTGTCCCCCAACCCATGACACTGTCAAATAAATTTGCCACAAAATATGAGACTTTTAGCTATGTACTACTGAGTAGCAAGCCATCCCCAAGTTGATGGGTATAAAACAGCAGCCATTTACCATGCTCACAGATTCTGTGGATGAGCAGGTTAGACAGGCGTTGGTGACTACACAATCATCCTCATGAGCAAAGGTGGTTTGGGATCAGGCTGGAGAGATGGCTCAGGGGTTAAGAGCACTTGCTACTCTTCCAGAGAACCTGAGTTTGGTTCCCAGCACATAACTGTCTGTAACTCCAACTACATGAGACCTGACAGCGTAGGTCATGGAAGTGCTGGTCTCTTCTTAATCACCACTAATTTCTCAGCTCCAGCTGACCAGCCGAAGATGTTCCAGTAATCACAGTGGTTCTGTGATTTTGTCAATCACAGCCTACTCATACAAACAGCCTGGTGGAGTCTTTGCTTCTCTCTGAAACTTTACAAGCCAGGCCTCCATCATCTGCATTTCTTTCAAAACACTTATCTTCAAAACTCTCAATGAACAGCTCACCAAGCTATGAACACTCAGTGGATCTTATAACCCAAAGTTCCAAAGACTTTCCACAATCCTCTCCAAGACCGCATGATCAGGTCTGTCACAGCAATACCCCACTCTTTGTACCAATTTCTGTCCTAGTTAGGATTACCATTGTTGTGATGAAACACCATGACCAGAAAGCAACTTGGGGAGGAAAGGATTTATTTGGCTTACACTTTTACATCACTGCTCATCATTAAAGGAAGCCAGGACAGGAACTCAAACAGGGAAGGAATGCAGAGGCAGGAGCAGAGGCCATGAAGGGTGCTGCTTACTGACTTATTCCTTATGACTTGCTCAGCCTGCTTTCTTATAGCACCCAGGGCCAACAACCCCAAGGGTGGCACCACCATTATGGGCCGTGCCCTCCCCCACAAATCACTAATTAAGAAAGTTCCCTACAGGCTTGCCCAAAGCCGGATTTTATGGAGGCATTTTCTCAATTGAGGTTCCCTCCTCTCCGATGATTCTCATTTGTATAAAGGTGGCACAAAACTAGCCAGGACTCCTGGTAAAGCCCCAAGCTGGAGGTGAGTAAGTAAAAAGTGGTATCTGGCACTTATGACTAAAGGTTTGTGGCTAGATATGACATGACCTTAAAAATTGCTATAAGTTGCCAAGGTTAGCAAGGAAGAGGGTTTGAATAGAAAATCAATGTGGAGACATGTGGATTTCTCAAATCCAGAAAGATATCGTGGTGCCCAAGGAGATAAAGCTTCAGGTAGTGGTCAGTAAAAGGTTTATCAATATATTATAAATTGACTACGTATGTAAGATCTGTTAAATCTGCCTCTTTTAGGAAGAGTGCTCTCAGAATTTGCCAGTGACTCACAACTAGATGGCTGTCCACTGCAGCTCATCTGACCAAGTGTTTGTTGAGCTGACACTTTGTTCCATGCACCATGATCAAAGCTGGGCATGCTGAGATGATGTGAACTGGGCTTGTAGCTGGAGGGGAATTCTACTGAGTTGCCACCCCAGAAGGAGAAGAGACATCAGGGGCAGGAGGGGTGACATCAGGGCTAGTCAGGGATGATGAGCTTGAAGGAGAGAGTCAACCCTGAGAAGGATGGATAGGAGTCAAGAAAGATGAGGACAAAGAAAAGAAGGTCCATTGGATCTTGCGGCCATTGGCGAGTCCGCTAAAGCCAGAGGAAACGGAATGGCAGAAGAACAGACCTCAGTGTGCCTCCTTTGATGAGATGCTTGGAATTTTGATGACCTTGTTTTATGGCAGTTTTGTCTGGAGCTTCTGTCTTCCACTCTAAGCAGTAAGTCACACACAGAACAGTGGTCCAGGTTCACTGGGCCCCAAGCTGAGCAGATAGGCTCACTGTGGCTTGAGTAACAGAAATTCTGTGAAGTCAGTATTTGCCTTTCCCTGCATTTCGTCATGGTTCAGGATTTCTGCACACCACCAAGGTCTAGGGAAAGTATCTCAGTTTTCTGGTTACCCTCTCTGGGATCATGAAGCAGCAGGCTTGCCCCAGGGGTCAGGATCCCTTCTGTAAAAGGTGCCAGCATCCTCCAGCCTGCCCTGCCCCTCCTGCGGGCTCACACAGCAAAGCAGATGCTTGATTATAATTCCCAGCATCCAAGTGGCTTCACTACATCCAGCCCTGAAACATCTATTTGGGACCAAATTCTTAAAACCCCAGGGGTTCAGGGTGATTTTTCTGCCCAGGCCCTGAACCTGTCATGAAATGTAATGGATGGTATATTTTTAACTGCTGAGAGCAGTTTGTTCCTATGTCCCCAGAAGACTAAAGCAACACAATGCTTGTTTCTGCATCTCTAAAGCACATTAAGCATTTCAGAAGCCAGAGGGTGGTCTCTCATCATCTTCCTTCATTAAGGCAGAAGCTCTTCACTGATTCTGTCAAAAACCCTGTGGGGAATTGGGAGATGCATATAAATCCCTTCCCAGAAGGATGTTTCAAGTGCACTTACCATACATGGAACCATAGAGAAATCCAGTTATATTGAGAAGCAAATTAAAATGCAAATAAAAATTATTAGACCATGTTTGTAATATGGTTATCTAGGTTCTTTTTAGTAATGTATTGTATAATAACGCCTGAAATTGCTGGTGTTTACATGTGTGTGCCTGTTCGTGTGGTGGGTGGTGCATACCAAAGGACATCAGGTGGTGTTCCTCGGGTGCTGTGCATTTTGGGGATTTTTTTGAGACAAGATCTCTCACTGGTTTGGAACTCACCAAGTAGACTAGGCTGGCCAGCCACTGAGCCCTAGGAATCCACTTGTCTTGGGTGCCTGGGTGCCAGGATTAAAAGCATGTGTGACCACCCCTAGCTTCCTGTCTTTCTTTCTCCCTCCCTCCTCCCCTCCCTTCCTCCCTCCCTCCCTCTGTCCCTCCTCCCCTCCTCTCCCTCTCCCTCCCTCCCTCCGTCCCTCCTCCCCTTCCTTCCTTCTTTTCTTTCTTTCAATCCCCTGGGTTCTGAGGAACTACCTGACTGAGCTATCTCCTCAGCCAAGATCTGTAACCTTGAACTGTTAAACATAAACAATACTTCAAAGCATCTTCAATGTTAACATCATATGTTAAGTCTTTGAATATCCACTGATGGAGGCCTTAGGTCTTTCTAATACTTCTCAAGCTGTGTACATTTTTTGATGAAAGAAAAATGCTAAGTTTTTGTGAAAAGTTGATTAAAAAAAATAAGCATTTTTTCCCTCTACACAGCGTCACAGACCTCCTGATTTCCCCTTCTAGGTTAATAATCTCTGATTTAGGCTAGAATTGTGGTTAACAATAATGAAACCAAAAGTCCACCGTTTACTTGGTATGTTGTAAATCCTTGGGTTTGAGGGGTTCATTTTCCATTGTTCATTCTTGCATAGGCTATTCCTGCCTGCTGTTTTCTTTACAAAATTTTCCCTTTGTCAATCTCCACCCTCCTCTCTCTCTCTCTCTCTCTCTCTCTCTCTCTCTCTCTCTCTCTCTCCCCTCTCTCTCTCCCTCCTTCTCCCCCTCTCATGCACACACACACACACACACACACACACACTCACACACACATACTTCATGAGTGGCTAGCTCTAACAAAGGTCACCCTCACACTTTATCTAGCTTTTCTCTCCTCTTTAGGATATTTAAACCAACAGGCTTAAGATGGGACTTATTCCGTGGTATTCTGCAACCTGTTTCCCAGAAGCAGAGGCTGAAATATGGGGATTTGGGTCTGAGATTTATTAGGAGAGTACTGTTGAGAGGAGGGAGACAGAATGAGGGAGGAAAGGAAGAGAGTTGAGTAAGGCTTTTGAGTCAAGCCCCACCCAAATCGCATGGGAGTGCTCTGGTGTACAGCTTATCCTACCCAATAAAGAGGGGCCTGGGTTTTTATGTCTGCATCCCCTGGCCTGGGGAGCCTGGGCATGCATTAGTTTTCCAGCACACCGTAAAACAACACATGTGTGTTATCTCACAGCTTCTGTGGTCCAGGATCTGGGCACAGCCTAGCTTGATCCTCTGCCTTAGGTCTTACAAGGCTGCAGTCAAGGTTTGGGGAAGGTCTTTGGGGAGCCTAGAGGGTCATCCTCCAGGCTTCTGTGGTTGTAGTGGAATTGATTTGTGGTTACTATGAAAACCATGACAACTTGCTTCTTCAAGATCAGCAAGAGACTGTGTGAGGGGTCACCTAAAGAGGTCCACCCAGATCACCATCCATTTGATTAACTTGATCTAACTGGTTCAGGACTTTAGTTACACCTGTGAACCTCCTGTGCCTTTGTCATATGATGCAGCATAATCACAGTAGTGGCATCCACTAATGTTCAGCCATTCCCGTACCGGAGGGGAGTATTCAAAGGCACAGACAGCGGCATCAGTTAGAGCAGCTGGGGTCCAGAGTGCAGCATGAAGAGCTCACTTGCACTCTCTTGTGCCCTGTCAGTCGCTCTGATTGCTCCTGGGGCTGTTTCTTTAGTGCTTCCTTCAAACATCTGTGACTTGGCTGTGGAATGCGAGGCCACTTTCCCCTTGTGTCTGCCCTTTGTCCCTCCCTGACCCTCACCTTGTGGTCTTGCTCTGCCAGGCTCTTTCCCAAGTGGTAATCATGGTGCTGCCGTTCACGTTTCCTGATGCCAGGATCTCGTCTTCCATACACACTGTGTCTCGTTCTCTCTCGCTCTTCACCCCTCTATTTATTTTTCCAACCCTAGAGATTAAACCTACTACTGTGCGTCACCTCCATACCACTTTTTAAAACTCCCAAACACTGTCTTACTAAGTTGCCCAGGCTGGCTTTGAACTTTCAATCTTCCTGTCTCAGCTTCCTAAATAGCTGGGATTACAAGGCTGTGCTACCAGACCCAACTGTGTCTCTTCTTCACAAAGTCATGCAAAGTCAATTCTCTCAATCCATTTTCCATACAAGGCAGGTTCAGAGATAGTAAGTGAACAGACCCAGATCAAAGCCTTGTAGTCCTTGCAAACTTTCGTTTTCCTTCCAGGACCACCTCCTTTCCAAGGATTACTTTGTTGTTCATTACATTGTGTATGTATGCATCTGTATGTGCACATGCATATAGGTGTGTGTGCACATATGTGTATATGTGGGATCCTGAGGATAATGTCAGGAATCATCCTCAATTGTTCTTCCACCTTCTTCCTTGAGGCAGGGTCTCTCAATCAAACCCAGAGCTGACAGATGTAGCTAGTCCTGCTCTCCTGCTTTCTCTGGGGATCCCCTACCAAGGCTGGAATTAGAAGTGGGCCAGCATGCCTATGTGGCATTTCTGTGGTTTCCAGATGCTGGTCCTTGACAAGTATTAGAGCACTGGCCCACTCCCCGACTCCATCCAAGGATTCCTGATACTTCTGTTCCTATTCCCCAATGGATCAGAACCTACCCTCCCTCACTAGTCCCCAGTTCTCCCTGGTCACTTCTCCTCTGCGTTACTGGTTTTTGCTCACACATCTCCTCTTTGCCTCTTCTCTGCTTCCCTGTGCCTCATATGGCACCAGGCACACAAAACCCAAGTGTTGGCATGAGGCCACTGATGTTCTCTTGAAGGTCAACCAAAACATCCTGCAGTCTGTACCACTCATCCACTCCACACTCCTCCCCTCCAGCTCAGCCCTGGATGCCCCACACCAGCAGATATTGCTTCCCATCCTTTCAGACAGGACTGTTCTCAGTACTGTTCAGGAAACCAGAGAAGCCCACGGCAGAGCTGGGATCTCCTTCCCAAAGCCAGGTACCCCCTCCCTCTCTGTGCACTTTAACACCGAAGCAAACTGTTTCTGCCTTTTCTTGTTGCTTCACCAAATACTGGACAAGAAGCGACATGAGGAAGGATTTATGTTTGCTCATGTTTTGAAAGTGTAGTTGTCGCGGCAGGGAAGGCATGGCTGTAGGCATGTGCGGTAGCTGGTTTCGTGGTCCCAGACGTAGGGACTTGAAGCAGGGTGGAGGGTGTGCTTATAAACTTCCTGCAGATAGGTCCTTCCCAAAACAGTGAGCGCTACCAGCTGAGAGCCAACTGTTCAAACACATGAGCAGGGGTGGGGCGGGGCGGGGCACCATAACATGAACAGATTCCCGAGTCCCCAGCTAGTTGCTGGTTTCATCATCGGTAGTGTGTGTGGTTTTCTTATGTGAATAGAGCTATTTATGCAAGTATGTTAATTGGAGGCGACTTGATGCTTTCTTGTACTTTCTGAGCAGGGCTGCCTGCTGAAGGACTCACATATGTCAGACTAATGATGCTATCTGTTAGTGGGATGTGCTGCGCACAAAAGGATATATGGCTTTAATTAAAACCTCAGAAACAAGATGTCCGACTTGCTCACCGCTTCCTGCTCTTGTGACAGGATTTCTGTGGTCCTTTGAATTCAGCTGTTTTCGGAGCTCTGACTGGCTGATGTTTATAACTGAATCCTTCCGATGATAAAGTCTCTCCCCAATGTAAATCTTGTCCTAGGAGACTGTTACAGTCAGTGGTGCTTTTCATCACATTCTGTTTAAAATTATTTATAGAATTTCCTTTATGGTTTTTAATATTGCCTGTTTGTCATCTAATTTATAGATCTGCAAATGAAACCATGCTTGACTTCAGTTTATTTTCTCATAAAATGGAAAGTGAAGCTTGCTCTGTGCATATATCCTGATAAAGACTCACTTAGGGCAGGGAGATTGTTGGCATTTTTTCCATTAAAAATTTTGGTAGCAGATTTATTGAGGCTTATTTCATATGTTGCACAATTTAGTCATTGACAGTGTGTATTAGTGACTATAGAGGTTTGAATCAGATGCCCCCTAAGTCTCAGCCATTTGAATACTTAGCCCCTCTTGGTGGACCTGTTTGGGAAGGATCGGGAGGGCCTGCCTTACGCGAGGAGCTGTGTCACAGGACTCTTGTCTCTTACATGTGGATCAAGATGTGAGCTCTCGGCTATTCCTGCCACCATGCCTTTACTTTCACCATCATGGACTGTGACCCTCTGAAATCATAAGCCTGATTAAACACTTTCTTTTAGAGGTTGCCTTGGTCTTGATGTTTTGTCACAGCAGTGGAAAAGTAACCAAGACAGACTTTTCTCACTGCTGTGACCACATGCCTGAGAAGAAGGAACTTAAGGGATGGGGTTTACTTGGGCTTATAGTTCAGGACAATACAGTCCATCACAGCATACAGTATAGTGAGAGGCAGCTCTGTAGTCAAAGCAGCCCATGACCAGGACGCCTCTCTCCTCATTTCTCAATAGAATAGGAAACAGAAAGAGATGAAAGCTGACTCTTAATTTGTCTCCTTTTGATTTAGTCTGGAATGCCAGCCTAGGGGATGGTGCCGCCCACATTCTTGGTGAATCTTCCCTGCACAGGTAAACTCCTCTAGGGTCATTCTCAAAGACATGTTCAGAGGTATGTTTCTAGGTAACTCTGAATCCACTCAAGTTGGCAATCAAAATTAGCCATTGCAAAGAGAGAGAGAGTGTGTGTGTATATGTGTGGGGTGTTTGGGGGGGGGTTAGTTTCAATGTTTCCATAGTTCTACAACTATCCCCACAATCAATTTTAGAATATTTTTATTACCACAGGAGAAATTCTGTATTCTTCTGTCACTCTTCACTCAGCCCTACTAGAGTTGTTTCTCTCTGGTAATAGGATTGAAGTCTTACAATTTTCCTTATCAAAGATACTTTAAAAATTAGCATTAGCTGCCACTTACTGTTCATGTATGATACACCGTTATTACACTATTATGCTCGGCATACTATATAATTATAAATGTTACACCTTTCCCTGCCTCCTGAATGCCTCTTGGGTTCATTTCTGAGTTTTCTCTTCCCTTTCCTCCCATTCTTGTTGACTTAGCTTTCAGGTCACAGGTCCTCTCTCCTGCTGTGTCTGCAGCTGATGTGAGCTGTGATCTCAGGACTTAACTCCTGCCTGGCTTCATTCTCACAGCTCTGCTGCTGTGGGAATTGCTAGATGCCTAGAGTGTGAGTGAAGCCTTGAGTTCACACTCATCTCAAAGCACTTCTTTCTCTGTGGGCCCTTGGGTCCTCATCCTGGCTGCCTCTGAGCATCCCAGTTCCTGCCAGGAGCTGAGCTGAGCTCACACATCCTCACTCCACATGGCTGCAAGTCTGGAACCATGTGAAGGCAAAAGCGTCCCTAAATGCCGAGGTCATCCGTGTGTTCTTTCCCTGGGGAGGGGGGATAACTCCAGATGCTGAAGTCCTGATTATTTCAATAGTTCCTTGATAGTTTAAAACCAGTGTTTTAAACACACACACACACACACACACCACAAGCATGTGCTTTTGTGTGTCTATCCTTTCCATCGTCAGTGGAGACAGTTTTAGTAAGTTACTCCACCATTCCTGGAGGTAGAAAATCCTTTGTTTCCTGAAACCAGCCTCCATGCTTATGAGAATTTTGAAATCTAACACTTTAGCAGTCATTCTGATAGCATCACACGGAGGAGCATACTTTCTTTTGCCGTTGTAGGAATATTGCAGAGCATTCTCACGCCCACCAGGAAGGCTGTGATGTCACTGGGTGATGCAGTCAATGTGGTCTGAGGAAAGCGCCATGATGTAGTCTGGCTGTTTTGTGAGTAGACACATGGAAAGAGCATACTCTGCTTGTGGGGATTTCTTAATTTAGAGTGTCTGTGAGGCCAGCATAGGCAGAAGTGGAAAGGGTTGGACTTGGAGAACACAACGAGGATACAGGATGGAGGAGGCAGAAAAATCACATGTTTGAAAAAGAAAAGAAATTGAGGTCTCAAAAAAAAGCAACAACAACAAAACGCACTTAGCAGATTTCATCTAACTTAATGCTAACTGCTTATTTGCTGAACTTCTGTGTTATTTGCAGATTTAAAGTAAGGTCAGCCCTTCCCATTTTTATTTAATTTGTTGCCACTGTGAGCTAAGCAAGGAAAAAACTGAGTTGCTTTAATTTTTTTTCCAGCGGGGAAAAAGCAGCTCGTGGGTAGATTTCCAAGTCACGTGGCTAGCCAGCTGGTGCCACAGCGATCAAACCCAGCTTGCTTTGGGCCCTGGAGTGAGAAGTAGAACCAAGTCACTCTCAGCTCCTCCCAAACAGCAACGTGTGTCCTCTTTAGGCCAGCAAAGAGGTTCCTCTGGCTCTGGCCCACTGTTGGGTCCTGGCTGCGGGCCACCCACGGTGGCAGGTGGTGATCTTTTTGTCTAAAACCCTTGGTTGCCACCTTCCCAGGCTCTTCCCGGCCCAGCTGTCATCCATGCCTTCATGCTGCAGATAGAAAGATCTTTCCAGAACACAGCCTGCAGCATCATGTTAATTTGTCCCTGAGCTCCCCAGCTTTTAGAGAGGGGTTTCCTCAGCCTTAAGGGTGGACACCTGAGATGGACTTCTGCATGGGCCTCCCCGCCCGGGCCTGCCCTTCAGCACGACTTTTCTGTGTCTGTAAGTCTATGTGGTCCATTAACACCTCTAAGTGTTCTGTGCACTGCTGTACCAGCTAAGCCTTACACCTGCCCTCTGGCACATGTCCTTCTGTCTTACTGCTCAGCCCCGGAGTCGCTCTTCTGGGAAGCCTGCCAGGCCTGTAAGAATCAGGTGTGAATTTCCTTTGTGTCCTGGAGCCACCTCTGTCCAGGTGCATGCTGTATGACATTGTCATGGTTCGGCTTCTCCCTCTGAAACTGTTAATTCCCTCCAGGCCTTTTATGTCTGTCTCTCTGCCACCCAGCATACTGCCTGGCAGAAAGTAAGCACCCAATAAATTTCAAATAGATCATGTGTTACATTCCCTATAAAAGCGCCAGCCATGGCCAGGTCAGCCACCAGCCTGGGTGTCCTCCGTGAGCATGCCTTCCGTTTTCAAAGTAGGAGACTCCTGATGCCTTTAGCGGGAAAAGGTAGATTCTGGCCTCTCTACTAAATATGTGTTCAATTTAAGAGGTTTCTGTTTGTAGCCTAGTGTGGGAACATAATACACCTGTAATCCCAGCACTCTGGAAGTGGAGGCAAAATAGTCTGGAGTTCCAGGTTATCTCTGACTGCATTTGAGGCCAGTCTGGGATATATATAAAACCTTGTCTCAAAAGAAAAGAAAAAGGAAAAGGAAAAAATAATAATAAAATTCAGCTTGTAGTAGTGACTTTTTAAGCAGTAAAATTTGAGCCACTGTGGTGAAGTGCCAGAGCCACAGACTTCTATCCGGGCCAGTTCCTTCACTTAGTGTGGTACTGAACAGAAGGAAGCAGAGCTTCCGAAAATGATGGGGAAACCCCCAAACAGCCTGCTGCTTTCCCTCTGCCCCCACTTGGAGCAGACCAGACCAGCAATGGGAGGGGCTGCCCAGCAGTGGGAGGGGCTGCCCAGCAGTGGGAGGGGCTGCCCAGCAAGAGGCGGGGCTAGGCTTCAGGCACAGCATCCTCCTCTGCCTCTGCCCACCACACAATGTGGTTTGAGTTCCCGGCTGCTCCAAGCTACTGCAACATGAAATAAGAAGCTGCTCTCCAAACTCATTAATTGAAGTAGACTCATGCAGCTGCTGCCAGAGACTAGCATCTGTCCACCTAGATGTCCTCTTGTATTCATGGTCCAAACTCAGACACACATGACTAAGGTCCTTCTCCTTGGCAGTCACTGTGTATGTGGTCACACACTTAGAAACACCCCCACTCCATGTTCTTGTTTCCTAGCTACCAATTATTCATTCATCTTTTTGACGAGAAGAGGAGTTGTGGGGTGTGTGTACTTGTGCTCATGTGTGTGTGTAGCGGGGGGATGCTTGCCCATGCAAGGGCCTATGGAAGCCAGAGTCTAGTGGGAGTGTGTTCCTCTATCATCCTCTACCTTCCTTTTGAGACAAGATTGTAGCCACAAGTTTCTCCAGTCCTGTATGGCCCCGAGGTCCAGACGAATCTCTCTCACCCACGGTCCCAGAGCTGCTTATAAAATAATTACTCAGAGGCTTATATTAATTACAAACTGTATGGTCTATGGCTCAAGCTCCTTGCTAGCTAGCTGTTATAACTTAACCCATTTCTATTAATCTAAGTGTTGCCACATGGCCAGGGAGTTACTGGTCTGCTGATGCTCCTTAGGTAGTGAGTTCAAGTCTCTCTCAACTCTACCCTTCTCTCTGTAT
The DNA here is from genome assembly GCA_902168425.1 of Peromyscus attwateri. NCBI lineage: Eukaryota > Metazoa > Chordata > Mammalia > Rodentia > Cricetidae > Peromyscus > Peromyscus attwateri. The sequence goes on from CABHPP010120112.1 coordinate 14,615, forward strand.
CTCTGCTTAGATTTCCCGTCTGGCTGTAAGCTTTCTTGCCATAGGCCAAAACAGCTTTGTTTATTATCCAATGGGAGCCACACATATTCACAGCATACAGAAAGACATCCCACAGCACTTCCCCTTTTCTGTCTAATCAAAAAGGAAGGTTTTAACTTTAACAAAGTAAAATTATATATAACAAAACAATTATCAAGCAAGAATTACAGGTACAATATCTAGTCTATTTGTTTTTGGCAAAATTAAAGAAAATATTCTATCATTTATCCTATTTTTGTGAGTCTAAAGTTTTATATCTAATTTATCTTTTATCATGGCTAAGGAAAACTATAACTATCTAGTCTCCAACTCCATCAAAGACTCCAGAAGGATATAATATTACCTGAGTAAACAGGAAGTTTATTGTAAGCAACTTCCATAATTCTAGAAATGACAGAGACATCTGGCTTCCTGGACTGTCATCCAAAGTTCCTCTGTAGCATTTGGGGCATCTATCTTCAGCCTACAAGCCTAGAGTCTCTGGCATAGCTTTCAGTGAAGTAGGATATTTTAAGGATTGTTCTGCCCATTCTGGAAGTTTGTCAGCCACTTCTCCCTGTTTCCTGTAGAATGTCTGGCAGCTTCTTCTGTGAAGCAGGAACATGAAGGACCACAGGATCTCTTGATCCTGAACTTACAGCTTGGCATTTTGCCTAGACTGTGTTGCCATCGAGCCCCTGGGATCTACCTGCCTGCATCTCCCCTGCACTGGGGTTGCAAGTGCACATCAACATGCCAATCTTTTTATGTGGGTACTGGGAACCCAAACTGAGGTTCTCAGGGTTGTAGGATGAGCCGTTTCTCCATCAAATCATCTCCTAAGCCCCTGAACAAGGCATTTTTTAAAGAGTCACTGGAACCTGAGGTGATCGGAATGGTTTGAAAGTAGAACTTTATGAGGGAAGCGTTTGCACGCACCCATCTGTGATCGTGGCACTCAGGCTACTGAGGCAGGAGCATCACTGGGTTGGGGTCAGACTATACTATGTAACACACTTAAATCCAGCCCGAACCAGCTACAGAGTGAGACCCTCAACACAACAGCAACCAAGGCATTTAAAGAACACCAAGGAAATTCCTTTTGCTTTTGGTTCTGAGAAGTCTGGTTCTACCACGTAATGAGCTTTGGAATGGAGGAACAATTTATTTGAGCTCCTGAGTCTCAGTTACCTTCTCTGTAAAAGCTGAGCAGAAATCTACCCACCACATGGTGTGAGGATTAAGTAGAATGAAGATCAGCTCAGCTTGGGGAAGGCTCTGGAATACACATGGCAGTCCAGAAACCTAAAGTGACTGCTGCTCCTCCTCAACTCTCCTCTTGCCCTGGGCCCAGAATAACAGTGTCATTGTGGACTTACTGTAACATAAAATATTTAGTGTAAGACCCTGAAAGAGTTAACCAACCTCAAAGAAACGCAGAGAATGTGTTTGCAAATGTGTGAATTTGGCATCTGTTCGTCCGTCTTTCTCCGTGCCATCTCCCATCTTTGAATTCTGGTTAGAGCCAGCAGGCTGGAGGAATCTGGATCCTAGGTACGTGGCTTGCTCCTGGAAAGATCTCAAATCTTAAAGATCTGTTCTAAGATGAAGAGTTCCAGAGAACTTTCTAGAAACCCTTTGTCTAAGGTCCCTCCATCACTCTGCTGCGGAGGTCCTGTATTTTTGTTAGGCTGCAGAACTGAATCTTTTCCCAGGTGGATGCTTTACTAGACACAAATGTGCATCATCTGCTTCTTGTCCAGGCGTCAGCCTCTAATGTCACCTGTGTCCCTTGGCTGTGTCCTCCACACCCTACCTCACATCTGTCACATCTGCCTCCCATCTATCCTACTTCCCAGAACTATTCCAGGAAGTTATAGCACCAAGCACCTCTGAGTGTGCTCCACTCAACACCTTATCATGAGGAGACCTGTGAGAAAACATGGGGTGCCGTGGCGCATTAAACCTGGGACTACTCCCCACTTCTCAGACACAATTGAAGTGGAAACATAATTGACAAACAAAACAGTAAGATGCTGTTTAACCTTGCTCTATTTTGGGGCAACCCCCACTTATTATCCAGACTGCTCCACTCCCAGGGAACCCAAATACCATTCTGAGAAACAAGGCCTATCCTGAGAACTCTGCTATAGTCTGTAGGTTGGCGACGTCCCTTCACTTCTAAGGCATATTTTCATCCAAATGGGGTAATTTGTCATCCTTGTAGTCACAAGTTGGGCATCCTTACAAAGGACACAGACATTGCCTAGGGTGCCTGCTGAGCAGAGATGGCAGTGAAGTTTGAGAGCCAAGATGCTTGGCCTCTTTTCTCCCCTGCTGGGTGAGAGTCTGTCCCCAGCTGTCCCCAAGGACAGCCATGGCTGCCTCTGTGTGAGGAGACAGGTTGTCATAGAGCATTGGAGAAAGCTCTCTTCTGGGTGCTTCCTGAGACATTTGGAATGTTCTACCATTTTGAACACAATGAGACTCCGATCCTAACTCCTCCAAACTTCATAGAGAATAATGTGAATTCATGGTCTGTGTGTTCAGGCCTCCTAGGGTAGGTGACATCCGCCGCCTGGCCAGCTTCTCTTGTTCTTTATAAGGTATTTCTCAGTACCCTGTGCCACACCCCTGTGCTCTCCATGATGGTTACAGAGCAGAGGGTTTGACTGTGGGTGATGACCTTCTTAGCCTTGCTATGTTAAGGTAGACCACCCCAGATAATGTGCTGGCCCTTGATGCAAGACTCTTGCCTCTCCTCACCTGTGAGGGTGTGGGGCCTAGAGTCACCCAGAGGCAGTGCCACTATGCAGAAAGACCATGAACTTGAAAGTTGAAAAGATCAGGGTCCTTACCAGGCCTGTGTCCTGTGGAACTGAGTCTTGTACCTTCTTTGTTCCTTTCCTTTGTGATGGTGGGTATGGAGTGGGTTGTTCATCCCTAGAAGCCATAGCATGGACCTGGCATCTTGTTAGACCACTTGTCTCCTCTTCTCCTCCCTCCTGGAATGATTGGAATGAGAATGTCCCCATAGGCTCCAGCATTTGAACACTGGTCTCTAGGCGGCAATAGTGTTTGGAAAAGTTTAGAAGGAGCAGCCTTGCTGGAGGAAGTGTGTCACAGGAAGTAAGCTTCGAGATTTATAAGTTTCCACCACTTGCAGTTCACTCCCTCACCCTGTCCATCATGCTCCTTCCTGCTTTGGGTTGAAAATCTGAGTTTCCAGCTTCCTGTTCCTGCTGCTTGCTGAATGCTTCCCTACCATGATGGACTCTTGCCCTCTGGAACCATAGCCCTAACAAACTCTTCCTTCTATAAGTTTCCTGGGTTGTAATGTTTTATCACAGCAACAGAAAAGGTACCTAACACAGCTTTCCTGCCCCTCCTGTGGCTACCAGTTGGCCATTCCGGGGCCCTTGAAATCCTTGGGTTCTAGAAGAATGAGCACGAAGCTTGCATTTGACTCCACTGATGGCTAACCTGCTGCAGACACCATTCACATCAGTGTTGTCGGGTCCCCTGTCCTAACACAAAACTGTAATCTCAGTGCAAAAGAGCTTTGGTCATCCACACCTCATGGAAGTAAAGGGTCAACGTCGAGTACAGATGCTGTCCCAGGCACCAATGGGCATCTACGCACACAAGGGTGACAAGTTAGATAATGTCTTCCATATGCTCTGGAGAAGATGATTTAGCACCACACAAGGTAGTCTGAGAAATCCCTGGTGTTTGCCCTGGGCCTCCCTTACCTTGCCTACAAGACAAAAGCAGGGAAGCCTTAGCTTGTGAGGGTGGTTGTGAGGACCACCTGAGGTGAGCGGTGTGGCAGGCCGGTCTTTGTGCACAGCAGAATGCTGCCCCAGCATCGCGGATGCTCACCATTATTGCTCTTCTTGTTTGCGGTTGCAGCGGAGGGTCCAGGATGTCATCAGCCCCATCGTGTTTGAAGCTGCCTACAGCCTGGGTGTGCACACGACTGGTGATGAGGAGCGGGAGCTGCCCAGTCTGACACCAGTGCTGCGCTGGAAGAAGGGACAAAGGGTCGCCCAGAAGAACCAGGTTAGAATCTGTTCCGGTTTCGTTCTGTCCCTGTGATAAAATATCCTGGCAGAGAGCAACTTAGGGGAGCAAGGGTTCATTGTAGCCCTCGATTTTAGGATACAGCCCATCACTGTGGAGACGTCAAGGAGGAAACTTGAAGCAGCTAGTCACATGGCAGCCACCATGAACAGCAGAGGAGAGGGAGAGGGGAGGGGGGGGGAGAGAGAGAGAGAGATGGGGGGTGGGGGTGGAGGGGGGAGAGTGTGCATGCATGCTCAGCACTCAGCTAGCTTTCTCTGTTTACACACACACACACACACACACACACACACACACACACACACATACATTCTGGGCAAGGCTTCCTTTTGTTTTAAGACACGAGCCTCCCTTTTAAAGTACACGTGAGAAGGTGACCTGCAAGCCTTGATGGTCGCTTAGACTCAGAACTTGGGAAGTGAAGGAAGAGTCAGAAGGACACAGGATGTCTACGTGGGGCAGAGTGCAGGGCTAGCTTTAAGGTGAGCTACAAAGAAACCAAGGAGGAGAGGAGAGGAGAGGACAGTAAAATGGCTTCTATATTAAGAATCAGATGCTCTGGGGCCAGGAGAGACGGCTCAGCTGTTGAGAGTGCTGCCTGCTCTTGTGGAGGACCTGGGTTCAATTCCCAGCACCCACACAGTGGCTCACAGCTGCCTATAACTCCTGTTCCAGATGATCTGATGCCCTTTTCTGACCTTCACAGGGACAGACACACAAGGGGCAAACAGACATTCATGGTAAATTCTATAAATTTTAGTAATAAATCTCTAGTCCCAGCATTGCTCTGTTCTCTAAAGGTAAATCTTGCTGTCCTTAAAAAAAAAAAATCTGTTCATGCTTATATTGTAGATGTCGGCACTTGGAGTGTTAGGATTCATCTCAGTGACCTTTGCATTTGTCGAGACCCTGTACTGACCAGGGAGAGAGTTGCTAACTCGAGTTAGTATGTTTCTAGCTCTGAACAGAATTTCCCTGGACCTAACCCTCATTCCTACAGGGTCCAAGCACTGAAGGGAATCTTCTTTCCTGAAGAGTGTCTTAAAACCTTCATGGACTAGGACAGTCAGTGATCTAATCCAAGCCAGGGATAAAGGGAAAGATTGGTATCAAAATGTCCTTCTTGGTCACTCCAGGTTCATTCATTAGCAGGCATAAATATGAATTAGCAGTAAAGCAGACAGTTGATTCATTGTGGCTGAAGAGTTGAATAAACTGAGGCATGAGTGTGAGCCAGTCTTCCCAAAGGAAACCCTATTTCCAGCCTTCCAGCCAGCCTTCCACCTAAACATATCTATAGACCTACAAATCAGTGATTTACCCTTAGTATGAATTAGCAACCAAGAAAAGCTGAGTTTAGAGGCAATGTGGACACGAAAGAGAAAGGCCAATTGGAATGAAAATAAATAGAATATTAGAAGACAAACCGTTATTCAGAGGATAAAAGAGATTATGAATTTTTATTTTGTTTTTTGGCACAGGGTCCTGTTGTATAGTCCAGACTGACCTTCAGACTTATTGTGTAGCACACTCTGCCTCAAACTTGTAGTCTTCCCGCCTTAGCCCCTCAAGTGCTGGGTTACAGATGGCTGTCACCGCATCCTATCTGAGACTATAAAAGCTCTCTCAGAGTGAAGGTGTTTGCTTCCCAGTGCCCACTCTGTGTGGTTCACAACTCTAGCTCCAGGGAATCAGTCCCCCTTTCCTGGCCTCCAAGAGCACCTGCACCCATGTACACATACACACACACACACACACACACACACACACACACACACACACACTAATAAAAACCTTAACAAGCAATATACCTAATAATGCCATGGTTCAAATATAAGGCATATTAAACTGGGATTTGGAGTAAATAGGTGAGTACAAGTAAGAAAAAGACCTAGATAGTAGACGATTCTCTGTTAAGTTAAAGTCACGTATTCCTGGATTCAGCTTGGCCCTTGTGGAGGCCGTGTAGTCAAGACAATGACCTGGGCCCTACTGTGGAAACCTGTAGATACAACAACATGAATACTACTTACAGGCTTTAGTCTCTGCTGCCAAGCCATAGTCAGAGTAACAGCATAAAACACAGATGCCATCAGATTGACCAGGTAGACGTAAAAGAATGATAGTTCTCTTAATAGCCTAATCTCTTAATAGCGCTTTTAAATTGGTAAGCCGAGAGAGATTGCAGAATCCAATGAAACAAAAAATAGCTGTTCATTAATCAAGATTGCAGAGGTCAGAAATAGAATACTGACCTCAGAAGCCCCTGTGCCAGCAACCCCAGCTGATCTTGGGATCATGTAAGAAAATTTGAAAGTAGAGAAGGTGATTCAGTGGTTAAAGGACTTGCCACACAAGCATGAGAAGGTAGGGATGGGATCCCCAGAGCAAGCTGACTGGAGAGACTAGCCATATCAGCAAGCTCTGGGTTTCATTAAGACACACTGCTTCAATGAATAAGGTGTAAGAGCAATCGAGGATGACTGGCCTCCACATGCGAGCATCCCTACCCACCTCACACATGAGTACCTACACACATGAAAATTGCCCCAGGTCAACCTTGAGCCCCCACAGCAAGCATCCCTACCCACCCCACACATGAGTGTGCCTACACAAGTGAAAATTAACATTGACAAAGGAAAAGAAAATTCTCGGACCCACTTAGACACACTAAATGAGAAACTAAATCAGAAATGGGCTGGCGTGTGTTTTAATAAGCTGACCGCTGATCCTGACGCAGCTAGTTTGGGACCCGCAGAGGGAAAAGAGCAAAGAGTTGCAGTTGGCCTGTGAGAGGGGAATGGGGCCAGGAGGGAGCCGTGGTGATAGCAATCCTTACCTGCGGGGGCAGGAATTCTGTGGGATAACACCTTAATCTGGTAAATCAAGTCATCACATCGGTATGCTTTCTAGAGACAGAAATAATCACCAAGACAAAGATGAACGGAGGAAGGTAACTGTGCTTTCCCTTCAGACAGACTCGTATGGGGTGGATGTGGTGGAGGGGCGGTCTTACATTTTTTTCAACCATGTCATTCTCTGGTTGAAATTAAAATAGAAGAAAAATATTGTTCTTAGATTGGAAGGATTGTCCAGGAGCCTGAGACGCTTTCTAGGGAAGCAGTTCTTGCTTATTCTTCTTTGCCTGATTATGAAAAACAACACCATCGAGTCAGTTTAATGATCTCCACCACCCCTGCATGTGTCTTCCAGATGTTGGCTCTGTTCATGGTTCTGTTCAAAGGGAAGAACAATGGCCTGCTAGCTAGGGCCACTCCAGGAAGCAGAGCTGATTTTAACCAGAACTCAGGAACCAGCTCTGTCACCACGAGTTCAAGTAATACATAAACAGTACGCAGTTCCCTCCACTCTGTCCTCCAGGCCAACCCCCTCCTTCCAGGCCTGGCCATGCAGCTCATCACCTAGCCTGTGCCTCACACCTGTGTCCCTGAATAACCCTGCCACAGCTTTCCTCTTAGAGTCCCAGGACCCTGCAAGATGATGCCCTGATTCGCCAGCACTCTCCAGAGTCACCTACACACTACATTCCAGACATCCTCAAACTTACCAGGCTCTTCTGGCCTTGGACCCTGCTGCCACCTCTTCTGTGAAGGTTTCCACATTGCTCATCTCTCAAGGCCAACCTTTATGTTTGAGGTTTCAGCCTGAATGTTGCTACCTCAGAGAACCATCTCTCGGCTCCCCCAACTCAGCTGCCTGTCTGCTCCTTCCATGAATCCCACCACAGTGGGATTTGTACATCTCCCCCACTAGAGTGGAGCCCAGTGAACACAGATACCTGTCTTTTTGCATTAGCTATTAATTTCCCAACACTTACCTCAAAGCCTGGCCTAGTGTCTCCATTGAAAGAGCCCTTGTAAAGGAACAAAAGCCTATGTCATTCTGCAAGGCTGTTTAATGAAATGGGATATGCTGGGAGCTCCCTCTGGGAATCCCTCCTTGGCCAGTGTATGCTGTGTGATTCCAGTGACTTCCACCACAGGATGTGTGTGTGTGTGTGTGTGTGTGTGTGTGTGTGTGTGTGTGTATGCGTGCACACTAAGGTAGAGGAAGTACAGGTGGCAAAAGAGAAGGTGTGGGCTGTCTTATGTTGGTCTCTCTGGCCCTTTGTCATATGATGTAAAGGTGAGTGACAGAGAAAGAGATCCACACTGGACTTGGTAGAGCTCAGCAGATGACCTACAATGAATGAGGCCTTGGGTTCACTCCCCAGCACTGTGTAAACCAAGTGTAGTGAGTGTCAGAAGGGGGAGACAAGAGGATCACAAGTTCAATGTCATCCTTAGCCACACAGAAGTTCAAGGCCAGGCTGAGTTATAGAAGATCCTGTCTTTAAAAAAAAAAAAAAAAAAAAAAAAAGGCAAGGTCATGTGTGGTAATGCACACCTGTAATCCCAACACTCAGGTGGATTTTTGTGAGTTCAAAGCCATCCTGCTCTACATAGAGTTCCGGGTCAGTCCAGGCTCCATAGTGAGACCCTGTCTCACAACAAAACAGCAACAGCAACAGCAAAAGCAACCAGCTTGTGTCTTCCATCTGGATATAGGTGAAGTAGAGCTGAGGTTCCTGAGACTACCCTGCAGGCTTACAACATGCCTCATGAAAGGCTGTGTTGGGTTTTATTAAAATAAAATAAAAACAGAATTGGGATGGAGGAACCTACTCTCAGGGCAATTATACCCATTTATTTATTTTTTTTTTTTATTTTTATTTTTATTTTTATTTTTTTGAGACAGGGTTTCTCTGTGTCGCTTTGGAGCCTTTCCTGGAACTCACTCTGTAGCCTAGGCTGGCCTCGAACTCATAGATATCCGCCTGCCTCTGCCTCCCTAGTGTTGGGATTAAACGCTTGTGCCACCACCACCCAGCTATACCCATTTTTTAAATACTAATCACCATGCCAGCTGTGGTGATTTGAGTAAGAATGGCCCCCATGGGTTCACATAACTGAATGCTTAGTCACCAGGAAGTAGCAGTACTTGAGAAGGATTAGGAGGTGTGGTCTTGTTAGAGGAGGTAGGGCCTTGTTGAAATAGATGTAGCCCTGTAGGAGGAAGTGTGTCACTGGGAGTGGGCTTTGAGGTTTCAAAAGCCCAAGCCAGGCCCTGTTTTCCTTCTTCCTCTCTGTCTATGGATCAAGATGCAGCTCTCAGCTGCTGTCCCAGCACCTGGCACGCTGCCATGCTCCCTGCCACCATGATAATGGACTGGACCTCTGAAACTGTAAGCCGGCCCCCAGTTGAATGCCTTGGCTGTGGTGTCTCTTCACCTTGATAGAACAATGATTAAGACACCGGATGATAGGGGTTCATACACAAATTGCACGAAGCTGGAGCCTCTTGTACCTGGAGCTCTCACACCTGTGGGAGGAACACCAGGTCATAAATGTCACTTCTGTGGTCCTGGCAGGATGCTGCGGTATGAGGCAGACAGCCACTGTGAGGTCACACTGCGCATCAGAATACATCTTGCTTGTTTCCTTTAAATAGAGCCTTCTTGATTAGTTCCCTTGGATGGGGTTGGAAACACATTTACTCCCACCCAACCCAATCATCCTACTTTTCAAAGGCTTCAGCTCAGGACTTGGTTGCCTTAGTAACTGTATTTACAGTGTACAGTCCAGGTATATAATTGCAGTTTAATTTAAAGCAAGTGTTACCACATCTAAAAAACTGGCCCTTCTCTGATCCTAACAAACATGTTTAAGATTCTTCTTCCTGTTCCCTGAGAAGGGAGGATTTTTCTAGTATGGATGCGGTAGTAGAAATGGGTCCCTCAAGGCCTGAGCATCTGGAGCACCCACCAAGTTTCCAGCCCCGGAGCCCTCTGCTCACATTGCTGCTTGACATCATGGGAAAAGCTCACACAGTTCTGCCTCAAAGGAAAGTGCCGTTAGAGCCAGGTTCATCCATCCATAGACCCAAGCCCAAAGGTGGTGAAGAATTCATTAGTTAAATATGATACAACCAGAGTTAGCAAGTCATAGCCTGTGGCCAAGTGTAAGTTTGAGTGCCACAGGGTGGTGGGGTGATGGGGGGTGGTGGGGGTGGCTCAGGGGTAAAAGAGCTTGCTGCATAAGCATGAGAAACACAGTTCAGACCCCAAGAACCCGCATAAATTCTGGATGGGGTTGGTGGCCCACCTGTACTTCCAGCCCTCAAGGGCATAGACAGGCAATCCCTTGAACAAGCTGTCTAGGGACAGACTAATCATTGAGGTCTAGATTTGTCAAGAGACCTTGCCTCAAAGAATAGGTGAAAGAATAATTGAAGATTGTTCCCAACACCAGCCTCCACATGCATGCCCCCACACATGCAAACATGCATACACACATGCCTGCCACATACACATGAAAATGGAAAATGTTGTTGGCATACACCCATGCCTATCCCTTCATGTGATGTCTATAGCCACTTTACTGTGTGATGCAGCTGTTGAGTCCTTATAAGAAAAACCACAAAGGCCACAAACTCAAAGATGTCCTGTCTCACTCTTCTTGGCCAAAATTTGCTAGCCCCATCTTAAAAAAAAATACAGTAAGAATTCAGTGAGGAATAAAAAAAGAATTTTCTTAATGAAAGTTTAATCTTTAGGGGTGTCCAAGATGAGGAGCAGGGTGAGGAAGAAGTCAGCACAGAAGCCTGGGCTGGAGGTTGCTGGCACCCCATTCTGTGGCCATCAAAAGCCTGAGGCAGGAAATGATTATCTCCTGAAAGAGGTTTTAGCTTCCTGCAACAAGGAGAAAGGAGGTCCACTCTCATGGCTAGGAAGGCGGCTTCCAGGGAGGTGAGCAATCAGAGCTGTGCAGACAAGCAGGTAGAGGATAGAGGGCAGAGAAGACTGTAGCCAAGCTGAGTTTGGCGAGCCTCAGTGATGTACCATACTTGGGTTTTCCCAGAAGACTTTGGAACAATCCTAACAGCTGCAAGTTTGGTCCCTGGGAGAAATAATCTGGAGTTGGGCCATTACCTTAAAGCCATACTTTCTGTGCTTCATGCTAAGGAGAAGTTTCATTATTCCTGGAAACTCTGCTCATCCAGCATGGTAAAGGTGCAGTATGCCAACACTTGCCTCCCAGAGTCAATTCCTAGGAAACAAATTGGCCATTTTCCCAGAAGAGTCTCATCTAGGTTCAGGCGCAGGAATCAAATTTCAACCTCAGCATACTCGTGTGTGTGTGTGTGTGTGTGTGTGTGTGTGTGTGTGTGTGTGTGTATGTGTGTGTGTGTATGTGTGTGTGTGTGTGTGTATGCGTGTGTGCATGTGTGCGCGCTCTCACACACACACACCACTCACTCCCTAGTGTTGGGCACAGGTCCATTGATTTAATTGTACATCACATTTTATTTTACTCTTAAAGCAATTGCTTTCCCTATTTACTATGGGGCTTGATTCAGCCAGGGTTTAAATTGCACATCCCACTTCTTGTCTTCAGTATTCCTGACTGTCTCAGGGTTTCTGTTGCTGTGAAGAGACACCATGACCATGGCAACTCTTATAAAGGAAAACATTTAATTGGGGTGGCTTACAGTTCAAAGGTTCAGTCCCTTACCATCATGGTGCAACATGGTAGTGTGCAGGCACACATGGTGCTAGAGCTGAGAGTCCTACAGCTGAGAATACATCTTGTAGGCAACAGGAAGTGGTCTGTCTCACTGGGCATGGCTTGAGCATATATGAGGCCTCGAAGCCCACCTCCACAGTGACACACTTCCTCCAACAAGACCACACCTACTCCAACAAGGCCACACCTCCTAATAGTGCCACTCCCTTTGGGGACCATTTTCATTCAAACCACTACACTGACTTAAGGAAGACTATTAGGTTGGTAATAAATAGATTGTTAAATCTATTTAACATAGGAAGTTAAACATGGGAAACCACTCAGGAAGTTGAGGAATATCTGTGTGTTGCACCATTTCTTTTTTAATTTAACTGTTGGTAGGTTGTTTCCATATTGTCACTGTTGTGAGCAGTGCTGTGATAAGCATGGGAATATAGCCAACTCTTCAAGGTGCGTGTAGCCTCCACATGCACATACATGTGAACATGCATACACCCATGTACACACACACACACACACACACACACACACACACTTGTGCACGTGTTAATAAAAGACAGTAACCTTATCTTTAATTACTATAAATAGACTAAATTCCTGCAAATAAAAAGATATAAAATGATGGAATGTGTTAAACATGCACAGATAGTCCAACTGTCTACCAGAAACTCACTTCTGGTCAAGGAGTGTACACAGGAGCAGAAAAAACATGTGTTGAATATTAACCAAAAGAAAGCCAGAGTAGCTCACACAGTGAACTTGATGTAGACTTTAAGGGCAAGAGCTTTCTCTGAAGGCAAAGGTCTTTACATAGTAATAAAGTAACAGATGCACTGCCAGTGTGTAAGCTCCCAACACCACAAAGTTACGTAGGTAAAACAAGTATTGGCAGATCTGAAAGGAGACCCCGACAGCAATGCACACTCAGTCCTGGTGCCTTGCTTTCAGCAATGGGTAGAGCCCCGCACAGCAGAAAGGAGACCCCGACAGCAATGCACACTCAGTCCTGGTGCCTTGCTTTCAGCAATGGGTAGAGCCCCACACAGCAGACTTCTGTCTTAGTCACTCTCCCATTGCTGCAACAAGACAACACAATCAGGGCAACTTAGAGAAGAAAGCATTTAACTGGGGGCTTGCTTACAGTGTCAGAGGGTGAGTCTGTGACCACCATGGCAGGAATCATGGCAGCAGGCAGGCAGATTCGGCACTGGAGCAGTAGCTGAGAGTTTAAACCTGATCCTCATGCACTAGGCGGAAAGAGATGGAGACAGGAACTGTTGTGGGCTTTTGAAACCTCAAAGCCCATCCTCAGTGACACACCTCCTCCAACAAGGCCACACCTCCTAATCCTTCCTAAACAGTCCACCAACTGGGAACCAAACATTCAGATGGCCTATGGGGCCATTCTCATTCAAACCACACGACCAACAAAGAAACAAGAGCTGAAGAACACTGTAGACCATAGATGTGCACAGATATTCTACCCAACAGCAGAAGATTGCGCTCTCTTCTCCAGTGCACAAGGAATGTTCTCCAGGATAGCATGCACATGAAAATATAAATCCTAACAAATCATAAATCTTAACAAAGCTTGAAATCATACCAAAAAACTTTTCTGACCACAATAGAATGAAACTAAAACTCAATAACAGAGAGGAAAATGGGGGAAATGGTGAATTTGCTCATGAATTTTCCATTTGGCAGGCCTTGGTCAAGCCACCTCATCTCTCTGCATGGAGTTCATGTCTGCTGGGTTCCCATCAGGGGCTCTGAGGTCCCTGAGAGTCCCACTCCCATGACAGCTTGATCACATGGGACCCTCTTATAGAAATCTGGAGTTTCCTTGGCTCAGAGCAGCTAAATTCCAAGAACAAATAACTAGGAGAAAGCTCTGTTGCTGTTTATGGAGTTGGCTTGGAAGTCATATAGTACAACTTTTCGCTGTAGCCAGACTCTGCTGGATTGCGGGGAAGCTGTCATTGGCTTGTGCTTCTCTGTGGGAGGAACTGTTGTATGTCATTGTAAGGAGCATGAGGGGAGACATTCTGTGTAGAGTCTTGAAAAATGCCCTCATCTCCATTGAAGCAGGTTCCATCTATGGCTCTTTCACCATCAATTAGGAAGTCTCATGGTGCTCACTTGTTTCCACTGTAAAATTCGAAAGGTCTGTCCAAGGTGGGTTAGGGCATGGGAGAGTTGGCCTGAGAGAGGCAGGAGGACAGGACCCAAAACTTGAAGTTTGTCACAGGATGGATTGAGATCACATTCTCTCCTCAGTTCTTGCCTCTTCCAGTTGCCACCTCTGATCCCATCCCTCCCCATCCCCACCCCTTCCCATCTCCACCCCTTCTTATCCCTACTTCTTCCCATCCCACCAACCCCATCCCTTCCCATCCCACCAACCCCATCCCTTCCCATCCCACCAACCCCATCCCTTCCCATCCCACCAACCCCATCCCTTCCCATCCCACCAACCCCAGCCCTTCCCATCCCACCAACCCCAGCCC